>JABUQX010126229.1:22500-25000 GCA_015478945.1 Trachelipus rathkii
ATATATAATATAATATATATTATATATATATATATATTATATATATATATATATATTATATAATATACTGGTATATATATATATAAATTTTTATATATATATATATTATATTTATATATATATATATATATATATTAATATATATATATTATATATATATATATTATATATATATATATACGGTATATATATATATTATATATATATATATATATATATATATATATATATATATATTATATATATTATATATAGGTATATATATTATTTTTTCTATATATATATATATATAAATATTTTCTATATTATATATATATATACATTTTATATTTATATGTATATATATATATATATATATTATATAATTATATATTTTATATTATATATATATTTATAAACATATATAGATATATTAATGTATATATAAAACAGGATTTATATCATTTATAATTATTATATCTTCGACAAATTATATATATATATATATTATATTATATATATATATATATATATATATATATATATTATAATATATATGATATATATACTTATATATATATATTATAATACTGGGCTAGTTTGGTCTATAAACCATTTGGTTTAAACCAACATGGTTTTTTTGTTTAAACCAACTAAAAAAACATGTTTTTTTAAGTTGTTTTTTTTTTTTGCTTTTTCAAATTAAAAAGTAATTAAAAAGTGTTCTAAATGAAAGCATATAGCTAATGCACCTTAATTATATATTTAAATATAATAAAAGGGAGGAAACATGTTCCAGACTTTACAGTAATATATGTAGAATGAGCATAGCAGGTATATAGTTGAGTGGAGAATGGAAGAGACTGTCTGAAATACGAGTCGTAGAAACTCTCCTCAAAGAAAGAGGTACACGACTGGAAAATTAAGATAACAAAACAATGTCAGTTGTAATAACAATAGAATAAGGAGAGTAATGCAATGTTCGATGGCTAGAGAGATTGGAGAGAGTTTAGTTAGAATAGGGAGTTAAGGAGTCACAAGCCTTAGACTACACTTTATCGTGGAGAGTAATATGTTTGGAACTACCCCAGATATGTGATTCGTACTCTATACAAACTATACAAAAGCGAACAACGTCCTTATGTAGAGCTAGATAATTACTATGGTGAGAAGGTTCCGAAGGCGCCTCGGAACACCCAATTTCCTAGAAATTTTTTAGAAAGAACATAATGTGATCCTTCTAATAAAGATCACGAGAAAAGAAATATCAGGAATATTAAGAACCGAAGAAGGCTAGAGTTGTGATTTCAAAGATGATAATATAGTTGTGTGAAAGATTATGTCAAGTAGTTAGATGAAGAAGCTGAGTTATTGAGGTATTGAAAGCAATCATATTTTCTTTAGCACAATTATAGGTATGAGAAAGAACAGATATCTGTTGCTTCAAGGCTATCATTCTCCTAGCGTCATTTATTTGCATTTGAACGGGTCGTCTTTCAAATTGGAAGGAGAAATGATGAGTGATGGAGTTATTAGAATAAGAGTGGAGAGAAGACAAAGTAACAGATAGATCATTGATGTAAAATAAAAAGAAGAGTTAGATAGACACAATTCTAAGGAACACCCTATGAATAGATTTAAAGATAAATGGTTTTCCTTATTAAATGCAGCCATTTAACGACTGGAACGATTGTTAAGAAAGTTACACAGAGAGAGATAATACGAAAGTGGATTTAAGATATTAAACTTTGTTCCAAAGTTTATCGTAAGCTTTCTATATTTCTAGCGCCACAGAAAAAGATTCACAAAAATGCGGAAAAGCAGAGAACCAAAGAGTCGAGGAAAAAAAGGGAAAAAAGGGAAAAAAAAAAAAGAAAGAAGATCACCAATCTGATTGGTCCTTAAGACAATACTGGGCAGTCTCCGAGATAAGATTAAGAAAATTTAAGAATGTTTTCTCCAAATCTTCTTGTTAAGAATAAATTCGAAAACTTTAGGAAGAACTGAGGTTAAAGCGATCGGACGATAGTTCGATTGTTGAATGGAGCCTCGCTTCTTCAGCATATGTTGAATGAGTGCATTTTTCAGCTGAGGGAAAGGTTGAAGTTTAGAGCGTGTGGAAACACAGGTCCACAAGCAAGTTTGCAAGCTCAGAAGCACACCCGTTTTGAGGATTTACTGAGGATAAATTTTCAGCACTCTCTGTGCCTCTAAGTTAAGCTAAGAGAATGAGAAATAACATTTTAAATGAGCTTGAAAGGTGGCGGAGAAAGGATAGCTCTGGAAAAGTCTAGAGTGGATTTAGAGGAACGGTTTGAAGGCAAACAGTTCAGCTTTAACAGAAGTTAAAACAGCATTATTACAGACAGAGATACAAGAGGAGGGAGGTAGGAAGAAGTGAAGTTGGAGTTGACATTTTTAAAATTGCAAAATTCAGAATGAATCTGAAGTAGAATAAATAAAAGTTTACAAAAAATTTCAACGAAAAAAATTTGTTTGGAGTCCTGAAGAGCCTGATTTT
>JABUQX010126230.1:0-62278 GCA_015478945.1 Trachelipus rathkii
TATATAATATATAATATGTTAATATATAATATAATATTATATAATATATATAATAACACTTGTTTGTGTGTTTCTATTTACTTGATATAAGCGATTTTCAAACCTGGTACAATACCATTTTTAATCTGGAAAAATGGTGGAACGGTTCATAAAATGGGTAAACTATGAATTATTTAAAAATATAAAAAATATTCTCAACCCTCTGGAACGGCTTCTTAAAACCCTGACATCACCTCTCAAACCCTTGACCGCTATTTTAATCACTGACCCTTACACCTTTTTCTCAACCACTGAACCGGCAACCATCTCAAACCCTCTATTATGACCGCCGTGGGTACGATAAACACAGAATACCTTGGAGCCACACTTCATTTTTCAGCCCTGACCCTTTATTTTAATTACCTTGGACCGCCCCTTTTTAGGACCCTGACTTGTCTTCGTTACCCTGGAACCGCCCCTCAATATTAAACCCTCTTTTAACCGCGTCTTCTCTTAACCTTGGGACCACCCTCAATGGCCAAACCCTGCATATTTTTTTCCGTTCACATAACATACATACCAATTCCGATGACGGGCAAATTGTCCCTTTCTCATACCTGAACCACCCCCATAGGCAACTCTTCTTAACCCTGACCGCCATTCTCTTTAATAACATTCTGACATTCCGCCTTCTCTAAAACCCTGACCCACCCTCTCGACCCCTGGCTACGACTCGCTACAGCCTTTATCTCTAAACCCTTGGACCGGCTCGTTTACTTAACCTGACACATCTATCATACTCTGGAACCAAACTACCATTTCAAAAATAGTACCCTGTACCACCCTTTTCACACCATAACCCTGACTGCTCCTGCCTAACGTTACCAACGTCGTTGTTAAAAGCATGATCCTAACCCTCTCAACCCTTATGGAACTCCCTTTTTTAACCTCTGACCTGCACCTCTTACCCCCAACCCTGACCCCGCCCTTCTGCCACCCGCTTACCGCCCTCTTAAACCCTGGACGAAACTTTTCTTACCCTGACCCAGGTGCCCTATCTTCAAACCCTGACTGACCTATCTTAAAACCAACGCATAGACCAACCTTCTCAACCCACGGTATCCAAGCCTCTACTTTCTCAACGTACTGGGACAGCAGGCCTTTATTCAACCTTTTACTGAAAGGAACATATTTAATTAACCCAATAAACACGGGAAAAGATATTCTCATGTTACCCGGCCTCAGAATAAAAATAAAAACCTTCAACAAAACCACAGAGCAATATTGAACTTCTTTTCACTGGGCACAAAACGATCTTCTAACACCCATGACCGCCCCTCTAACCACTGACGCCTTACTCACATTAAAAGCCTAAGGTTAATATAAAAAATACTACACATAGTAAGTACAATAAAAGAAAAGTCCACGCCTTGCTACGAACATTTATAACAACGCCACTGACACCCTTCTTCAATCATCTGGGACCACCCTTCTTCAAGCCTGGACCGCCTTCTTAACCCTGGGGGCACTAACCCTTCTATAACCCTTGGGACCGGCCCCACTCCACCCTGGACCGCCTTCTTAACTCCTTGACAATACACCTAATTCTCAACCTAGATCATCCAGGTCATCTATACCACTGACCGCAACCTTTAACCTCTTTAGATGCCCACCCTCTTCAACCCATAGGGACGCCTGCTTAACCTCCCTGACAAAAACCTTCTCAAAACCGGACTGATACGCCTTCACTTAACCCTGAGCACCCACCACTCTTCAAATCCCTTGCACCGCTACTTCTTTCTAACCTGAACTCACCCTCTCAACCATGAACCGCCCTTCTTCATTCACCTGACCACCTTCTTAAACCTTGCAGCCATTAGATCCACCCCTCTTCAAACCCTGGATGCTCCTTTCTTAACCCCTGAACGCCCGGTTGCTGCCAACCTTGTACCACCATCTTAATCCTTTGACCACCTCTCAAAACCCATTAGATTTTCCTACCTCCTTCAATCCTTGCACCGGCCTTTTACTTAACCGCTGACACACCCTTCTCAACCCACCTTGAACCCACCCCCTCAAACCCTGACCCCTCTCAACCCTGTGACCGCCTTCTTAAACCCTGAACTGCCCTCTCAAAACAAATGCACCGTTCTTAAAACCCTACCGCCAACTTAACCCTTGACTTGAACCTCTCAACCCTGTACCCGGCACTTATAAACCTAACCACCCTCTAAAATTCCATGAGCCGCCCAACCTTCTCAATCTCTGAATGACCCCTAATTCTAACCCTGGAACCGCCTTTAAGTTAAACCCTTTGACCACTCACCATATATCAAACCATGGACCGCCCTATGTTGTTCAACCTTAGACCGCATTTTGCTTATCCTTGGGACCATATCCTATAAACCCATTATGGATCATACCCCTTACTAAAAACCCGTGACGCCGGGTTACTTCTAACCCGTCTCGGATCTGTCGCCCTCTCTTAACCATTATGAAACACTTTCTTTAAACCCCCTAAACCGTACCCATCGGTCCCACATACCCTGACCAATCCTCTTTCAACGCGCTGGAAACCCACCCTCTCAACCGTGACAGCCCTACTCAAAACTCTGACTGCTTCGTTTATACCAGCACTGACCTACCCTCTCAAAAGGCCCTGACCGCTACTTCTTAACCCTGGACCAAAACCCTTCTTGCAAATACGAAAACGAATAACACCCAATCATAAACCTTAATACTTTACAACCCGACTGACTCTGCCTTTCTTACAACCCTGACCGCTCCTCTCAATCTTATACGCTTCTTATCCGGTCTGGGACCACCCTTCAACCCTTGACCGCCTTTCTTAACCCCTGCCGGCCCTTCCTCAACCTGACCGCGCTTCTTAACCCTTGATTCGCCTTTCTTTAAACCTTGGACACCCTCGCTCTCAACCCTATGTACCGACCTCTCAACCTCACGAGCCGCCTTCTCATACCCTACCGGCCCTCTTCAACACTGGACCGTGCCCTCTAACACCCCTGACCGCATTCTTAAGACCCTGAACCGCCCTCTCAACCGCTTTGACCACCCTCTCACCATTTAACCGCCCTCTCAACCCTGAACCGCCTTCTGTAACCCTGACAACCCTCTTCAACCCTGATGCCCTCTCACCCTGACGCCTTCATAAATACCCTGACCGCCCTTTCAATCCGACCGGACCTTCTTAACCCCTTTGAGCCAGCCCTCTCAACCCTGGGACCCCACCACTCTTCAAAACCTTAACCGCCCGTTCTCCAAACCTGACCCCTCTTACCCTGGGGTACCACCCTCTCAACCTTGACGCCTTCTTAACCCTGGACCGCACTCTCAACCCTGCACCGGTTTTCTTAACCTGGACCCGCGACCTCTTACTCCTGAGACACAGGCCGTCTCTTAACCCTGACCAACTTCTTAAAACCCTGACCACCCTTCTCAAATTCCTTGGACCGCGCCTTACTCATACCCTGCCGCCTGGTCTTAATGGCCCACATAGCCACTTAACCCCTCAACCCTTTACCGCCCATTCTACCAAATTTCCTTGACCGGCCTTCTTAAACCCTGGACTACCCTCTTTAACCCTTACCGCCCTTCTCAACACTGACCGCCCTCTCAAACCCTGGAGACCGCCTTTTAAATCTGTATCACTCTTCTCAACCCTGGACTTTTACACCTTCTTTCAACCCTGGACGCCCTCTCACCCTCACGCCTCTTAACCCTGCGACCACCCTCTTCCAAACCTGGACCACCCGTGATAACCACTGACAGCCTTCTTAAACCCGACACCTCTCTTACCCTGACCCGCCTTCTTACCCCTGGACAACCTTGGGCTCACCCTGAATTTGCTCTTAACCCTTGAACGCAACCCTTTCTCATAACCCTATGACCGGGGCTCTTCTTAACTCTGGACCACCCTTACTCAAACCCGACCGTCACTCTAACAACCCTAGCACACGCTCTTCTTTGAAAACACTGACACCCTTTCAACTCAGGGACCGGGGCACTACACTTCAAAAATTAAACCCTTGACCGTCTCCTGCTCACCCTGACAGTCCCTTTCATTTATAAACCTCTCGCGGCGCCACCCTCTCAAACCCTTGACAGGCCTTTTACCCTTAAACTTGCTGAAACTCACCCTTTCAGTACCCTGGATGCTCCGCCTTCTTTAAACCCTGGGGACCGCGGCCCTCTGCAACCTGAGCCTTCTTCTTAACCCCTGAACCGGCTCTTCTCAACCCCTGGACTGTGCCTTCTTAACCCTTTGATCCAACCTCTCAAACCATGACCCAACCTAATCAAAACCCATGACCGCGGGTTTCTTAACCCTGACCCACCTTCATCGGCGACACCGTTCCTCTATACCGCCCTCTCAACCTATTGAGTACCGCTTTCTTAACCACCCCATTGACCCCCTACTCAAACCCTGACCCGCCCTGTGGATAAACCCTGGAACCGGCCTTCCTGAAACCCTGACCCACCCTCTTAAACCAGTATCATCCGTGAAACACCCTCTTCAACGCCTGACCGCCTCTTAACCATTGACCACCCTCTACCCTTCGACCGCTATTCTTAACACTGGACGCACACTCTTGCTCAACCTATGACCCGCCAAATTCAACCCTGGCACCGCCTTTCTTAAAACTTACCAACCCTGAATCAACTTTGACTAAGCCTTCTTTCTATAACCCTGGACCGCTTTCTTAACCCCTGGGACCACCCTCTCAAACCCTGGGACCTTACCATGCTCAAAATCCTGGACTTGCCCTCCTCCAAACCCTGGAACCGCCTTCGTTAACCCCTGACCTTTACCCCTTCTCAAACCTGGACACGCGCCTCTGGCAACCGACCGCCTTGCTTAACACCCTTGGACTTATTCTTACCTTTCCTCTCACACCGCTGACAAACTCTTCTAAACACCCTGAGCCGCCCTTCTTGGTCAAAAACCCTGACCCACTCTTCTTCCACAAACAACCTTTGTATACGCTCACACTCTCATTCCTGACCATATACTCTTGCTCCAACCATGACAAATAGGCCAATCCCTTCTCAACCCCTGGACCTCCTTTTACAACCCTGACCGCCCCTTCCTTCAACCGCCTGACCGTCTTGCTTAAACCCTGACGCCCTCTCAACCCTGGAACCGCCTTCTTCAACCCTTGACCATTCCCTCTCACAAACTTTCATGACTGTCCCTCGGTCAACCATGACTCGCCTATATCAAACACTGACCCGCTACTTCCGTCCCTTATACCTCTGGTGAAAACTCTAAATCAAAACTTGTTCTGGAGCCCGCGCTGGATCTCTTCAAAAAAACCGCTGCAATCGCGTTATTCTTTAACCCCATGAAATCACACCCCTCTGCAATCCTTCGGAAACCCCGCCCCTACTTGCAAGGGCCACTGACCGGCCTTTCTTCACCCTTGACCGTTATCTCTTATTTTAACCCCAGGACTCGCTTTTCTTAACGTCTTGCACCCCACGCCTCTCATATCCTGAACACACTTTATAACCCTGGACCGCCACTCTCACACCTGGACCCAGGGCCTTTCTTTATACACTTGAACAAACCCCTATCACCTATACTGACCAACCTTTTAATTCCCTGCACCACCTCTATCTTTCGAAATGCTGAGCGGCCCTCTATCACCCCTGAACGCTCACTTCTAACCCTGATTTTAACCTCTACCTGAACCGTGGACTACGGTCACTTTTAAAACCTGAAACCACCTCTTAAACTATCATAATTTAAGGATATACCATGCCATAATAATAAATAAATAATATGTAACCATCTCAAACCCTGACCTGCCCTACTTAAACCTAGACCACTCTCTTTAAACCTGACATATTCTTAAACCCTGGACCTGCACCTTCTTTCAACCCTGACCGCCTTCTTAATACCAACTGACCATTCCTCTTCATAACCCTATGCTACATCAGCTCTTATCTTTACTAACTGACCATTTTTCTCATACCCATAACCGCACTATCTTAACAACTGAACATTATGCCTCTATCAAAACCCTGGAACCGGCCTTCTGATAAACCGCTTGGACGCCGATTCTCAAACCCCTGACGCCTTCTTTAAATACTCCTGACCAACATAACTACTCAAACCCTGACCGTCTACTACTCTACTGTACTTATGACTCAATCCCTCTCATATAACCACTTTAGACCACAGACCTTTCAATGACCCTGCAAGACCGCCTCCTCTCTAACCAAGAATAGACCCTGACTGTCCCAACCGCGTGTAGATACCATGGAGAAAACACAGACCTCATCTTAACCCTGACAAACCCTCTCAAAACCTGACCGCCCTCTTAAACCCTGAACCGAACTACTTAAACCCTAACGCACCCCTTCAACCCTGACCAATCTTAACCCTGCACCCACCCTTCCAAACCACTGGAGCGCCATTCTTACTGACCACCCTCTCAACCGCTAGAGCGGCCCTCTCTAAAAAAACTCTGACGGCCTTTATAATCCTGACCCACCACTTAAACCTTGACCGCCCTCTTCATACCTGAGACCCGCCCTTCTTAACCCTGGAACCACTTTCTTCTATACCCACTGACCAAGCCTTCTTTGAAACCATCTGACGCATCCTCCTTCAACCCGACCTCCGCCTTTCCTTAACCCTGGACCGCCATTTCAACCCTGGGACCGCCTTTCTTAACCCTAGGACCATCCCTACTCGACCGCTTGCACCGCCCTCTACACCCTGACCGCCTTCTTAAAAGACCGCTGACCACCACTTCTCAAAACCCTGACGGCCCTACTCAACCCTGACGCCGGCCTACTAATCTGACCGACCCTACTTAGACCCTGGACGCACACTCTTAATCCCTGAGACGCCGTTTCTTAAGATTGACCAACCCTCTCAAAACCTGGAACCAAACCTTTTGAAACCCTGAACCGCCTTTCTTAACCCTGACCACACTCCCAACCCCTGACCGCCTTCTTAAACCCTGACCACCCTACTCAAACCCTGGACCGTTCCATCTCACCCTTTGACCGCCTCTCAAACCCTGACCGGCCTTCTTAAACCCCTGGACCGCCCTCTTTCAGACCCTGACCGCCTTCTTAACCACTGGGGGGACACCCCCTTTCCAAACCGCTGGGGGACCGCCCTCTCAAACCATTGGATCGGCTTAATCATACCCTGACCGCCTTCTTAATCCTGGGACCAACCCATATCAAAAACTTCTGACACGGCCTTTTTCAAACCCTGACCGCCTTTCTTAACCTGACCACCCTCTCAACCTGACCGCCTTTCTTAACCCTGACCGCCCCTCAACCCTGACCCGCCTTCTTATCCTTGACCACCCTCTCAACCCTAGGACCCCCACGTCTTCTTCAATTCCTGGACCGCCCTTTAACCCTGACAGCCTTTCTTATAACCCTTGACTAACCCTCTTCACTCTCTGACGCGCCTCTCAACCCTTACCGGCCTTCTTAACCCCGTGGACCCGTACCCTCTTCCAACCGTGAACCACCCTTCTCAGACATTTGACCACCTTCTCATAAACCCTGACCACCTTCTCAACCCTGGCACCGCCTCTTAACCCTGACCACCTTCTCAACACTGACCGCCTTTCGCCACCCCACCTCTCCAAAACCCCTCACCGCCTTCTTAACCCTGACCCACATTTCTTCAACCCTGAACCCCCCTTTCTTCATCCCGTACCACCTTTCTAAACCCTGACCCACCCTCAACCTGAACCTACCTTCTTAAACCTGGACCCGCCCTGCTCAAACCCTGACGCCTTTCTATAACCCTAGACCACCCTTCTTCAACCTGACCGCCTTCTTTAACCCGCTGACCACACTTCATCAAACCCTGACCGCCCTTTCTTTTCATTCCCTGGACCACCCTTCTCCACAAACCCTGGACCCACCGATCTCAACCCTTGACCTCCTATTTGTAACCTTGACCCGCAGGGCTCTCAACCTGACCGGTCTTCTTAAACCCTGGACCGCGCCCTCTTTCAACCCTTTGACCGCCTTCTTTAACCCTGACCACCCTCCTCAACTCTGACCCGCCTCTAAACCATGACCGCCTAATAACCCTTGGACCTCCTTCTTTATCCATGATTTATAAACTCTAATCAACTCTTGACCGCCCTTCTCAACCCTGGACCGCGTTATTCTTAACCCCTGGACCACCCTCTCACTCTTTGCATCCGGCCCTTCTCAAACCCTGGGCCCGCCCTTCTTCCACCCTGACCCCATCCTTCTTAACCGTTACCGCCTTCTTAACCCTGGATCCGACCTCTCAACCCTGAACACCACTTTTTAAACCCTGAACCCACCCTTCTCAAACCCTGGGACCGCTTCTTTAAACCTGACCACCCTGCTACAAACCCCTGACCGCCTTCTTTACCTTGACCACCCTTCTTAATCCTGACCACCCTTCTCAACCCTGCACGGCCCTCTCAACTCTTGACCGCCTTCTTTAACCATGACAAACTGCTCAACCGCTTCCACCGCTCTCAACCCTGAAACGTTCCCTGCTCAAACCCGGTTAGATCTGCTTTTATAATCTTTGACAAGCTCTCTCAACCCTGACCATCCTCTTAAACGCTGACCGGCCCCTTCAAACCCTTGACCGCCTTTCTTACACTTTACCATCATCTTCGAAACCCTGACCCTCCTTTCTTAAACCCTGACCGCCCACTGAAACCTGGACCGTCTTCTTTTAACCCTGACCGCGCCTTCTCAACCCTGGACCGCCTTCCGTTACCCTGGAACCACCCTTCTCAACACTCTGACCGCCCTTCGTAACAATGACCGCCTAAAAAAACCCTGACCTCCTTTCTTTAACCGGCTAATTACTCTAAAAGATCAAAAAACTCTGGGCGACCGCCCTCTCAAACCCCTGACCGGTCTTAACCCTGGACCACCCTCCTCTGAATGCCTTTGAACCCGCCCTCTTCCAACCCCTTGGCCCGCCTTCTTCACCCTGGGGACCAATCCTCTAACGCCTGACCGCCTTTTAACCCTGAGCACCCTCTCAACCCTTGAACACTACTTTAGAACCGCATGACCACCCTCTTCAAACCCGACCGCAATTTTTCGTTAAACCTTGGACCACCCTCTCAACCCTTGACGCACTTTCTTCTTTAACAACCTGTACCCACACCCATATCAAGTAGTCCTGTTTGACCAACCCTCATATCAGGGACTCCTTGCAACCTGCACTTTACTTTAACTCGATGGACTAGGGACCTTCAAACCCTGTCCGCCCTCTCAAACCTGATACGCCCTCTTTCAACCGTGCACCCGCTTATTAAAAGATCCCTTGAAACAGGACTACTCTCAAACCTCTTGCACACAGCCTTCTTAACTCTGACGCGGCCTCTCATCCCTGACGCCTTCTTAACACCTTACCATTTCATCTCAACCGCTGACGCCTCTTTAAACCCTGACCAGTTCCCTTCTCAACACTGACCGCCTTGCTTAACCCTGACCACCCTCTCAATCCTGACGGCCTTCTTAACCCTGGGAACCACCCTTGCTCAATCCTGGACTGAGCTTTGCTTAACCTTGACCACCCTCTTCAACCCATGACCAGCCTTCTTTTAACCCTGAAACAGCCTCTTTAAACCCTGACCCCCAGCCCTCTGCAAACCCTGACCCGCGCTTCTAAACCCTGGACTTGGCCCTCTCAACATATGAACGTCTTCTTAACCTGACCACACTTCTTCCACACTGTGTACCGCCTCATAACCAACTGATTAACCTTCTCAAACCACTTGACCGCCCTGCTTTAACCAAATGTGAAAATAAAGGCGTTATTAATACCTGATGACAGAACCCCGGACATCTTACTATAACCCTGACCATCCTAATTCAACTCTGACCGCTTTTTCAACCCTGACCCGCGTTTCTTATTCCTGGACTATTCTCTTCAAAACCCCTGACCGCCCTCGTCAAAACCCTGACCGGCCATCTTAACCCTGACGCCTTTTAACCCTTGACTCGGCCTTTCTTAAATCCTAACCCCACTACTCGTCAACCCTGACCAACCTTGCTCAACCCCTGACACCCTCTCAACCCTGACATGTC
The DNA here is from genome assembly GCA_015478945.1 of Trachelipus rathkii. Lineage (NCBI taxonomy): Eukaryota > Metazoa > Arthropoda > Malacostraca > Isopoda > Trachelipodidae > Trachelipus > Trachelipus rathkii. Next base: position 10,072 of record JABUQX010126230.1, read on the forward strand.
TCTTCAAACCCTGACTGGCCTTCTTAACCCTGGACCACACTCTCAAAACCCTGACCGCTTTCTTATGACCCTTGACCACCCTCTAACCCTGACCAAAACCTCTTTTACAACCCTGAACAAGTCCTTTCGTTAAATACCCTTGACCGCCCTCTCAACCCCTTTGTACGCCTTGCTTAACGGCTTGACCACCGCTCTCCACCTGACCAGCCTTCTTTAACCCTGACCGGCACCCTCACGAAACCTTGGGGAACACTTCTTAACCCGAACCGCCTTTTCTTATAAACCCTTGACCACCCTCTCAAACCTGACACCGCCTTCTCAACCCTGACCGCACCCCTCTCAACGCCCCAACCGCTCTCTCTTACCCAACTGACCGGCCCTCTAACCTGACCGCATTCTTAACCTTGGACCACCAATCTCTACTCTGACACCCTCTCAACCCTTACCGCACTATGCAGCCCTTGAACCCCGTTCTGAAGCGATGACTAGCTGTCGACCCGGACCGCCTTCTTAACCTGACGCCCTCTCAAACCCTGACCGTCTTTCTTAACATTGACCCGCCCTTCTTACACCCTGACCGACCTTCTTAACCCCTTGACCCACCCTTCATTAACCGCTTGACCAACCCTCTCAAATCCCTGACCCGCCCTTCTCAACCCCTGGACCCCGCCTTCTTAACCTGACTTACCCTCTTCAAACCCTGACCGCCTCTCAAACCTTGGACTCACCTTTCTTTAACCCTGAGCTACCCTTTCTCAACGCCTGAACCGCACCTTCTCAAGCACTTTGAACCGCCCTCTCAAGCCCTGACCGCCTTTAAAATTCTGATCAGCCCTCTTCATCCCAGGGACAAAACCCTCTCATAACCCTGAAAACCACCCTCGTCAACACATGACGCTTACCTTAAAAACCCCTGACAATCCCTCTCAAAACCTGAACCGCTTTCTTAAAGTCAACTTTCATAAAACACCTCTATCATCAATTAACCACATTAAACGGCCTTCTTAAAACCACTTAGGAAGACACACGGCACTCATCAAATCAAGCAAATCTGAAGAACGCAGTATACTGCTATGATACAAAGAAACACTTGTAACCGCCCATTATAATTAAACACCCTAACTGTCAACACGCTTCTCTCGCATTCTCTCAATCCCCAAAATAGTACTTGCCCGTTCTTAACCACTGTTCCCAAATTTCTACTCATTGATAACCGGTGTAACATTGTTTTTCATCTATATTTCTTATTATTACTCTGCACCATCTTTTCCCTAATCGGATTTAAAAGGGCCGCAAACATACGGGCCGCACGCGGGCGCAATTCACACCGGCAACACCTCCACTACCTAAACACCACCTATGCAGCACAGAAATCAGTCACACAACTACAACTTCTCATTGATCTGAGGATCGAAGTCCGTTTTTAGTAAAGAAACACATTCTAATGTATTCATCTTATCTTGAATGACTGAACGGATCCCTTTCAGAACCTCTAACTGAAACCCTAGTATTCCCTAATTTCTTTAACAGATTTTCTTCAATTTTTGAAACCGCATCTTTTATACTCACATTTAATTTCCCGACACTATCTCCTCTTATCATTACCTTTTTGGACCAATTACTCGCCTCATCTCATAATTCCTTCTTTGAGCTTCGTCCCCCTACTATAAGAACCCATGGTAGAGGCGAACAAGACCTACTAGATACCAAAAACCACTGTTGTATATTTCCGTTTCTTCATTTGTAACCTTTGAACTCCACCCTTCGTCCAAACCTAGACCTCCAATGGCCTTTACATTCAACTTAAACGTTTACCTTTGAAAAACCGAACGATATAATATTGTTTGGAGGTGACACTTCTTTAACCACTTGATTTAAACACACTCATACTATACTCTAATATTCCATAGTATTTCCTTTATCTTTTCAGTTTCCTAGGCATTACCCCATAGATGAACGGCTAAACATCAAACCATACTCTTTATCATTAAGATCACATTTTACGCCTCTTTCAAGAACTCCTGAGACCCAGCCCTCCTCGGAACTCTCCCTTGACCTGTCTTTCCTAATCTTAACGTCTCGACAGCGTGCCACCTAATTCGTCGGGAGGACGCACACCTAGCATATCCCTCTTCAAAACCTCCCTTAGACCGCGCCTACTAACCCACTGTGACCCTCCCTATCATCAACCCTTGATACCGCCTCATTTCAAAACTCAATTTGACCGGTCACTTAAATCAACCCCTGTGGAACCGCCTTCTTAACCCTGACCCACCTCTAATCAACTCATGCACCGCCTCTTTTCAACCTACTGAACCAACGCTTTTCTTAATCCCCCTTGGACTCACCATTCTTTAAAACCCTAACCGATACTTTTCTTAACCACCTGTGTTGACCACACCCTCTGTTAACCCTATACTAACGGCCTTACTATATAAGCACTAGACGCACCCTCTAATCCTGAACCACCCTCTCAAATCCTGACCAACCCTCCTACACCTTGTAACGACCTTCTTTAAACCACTGCTACTTTACCCTCTCAGAAACTCCTGGCACCGTGCCCACCTGTCAAAACCCTGCACCGCTTCTATAACCTCTGACATTATACCCTCTCATAAACCCTGACCGGGAATCCACATCAACCTTGAACCTTGACCTTTATGCTATAACCCTGTAGACTACACTTCTCAGAACCCTTGACCCACGCTCGCTCTCAACAACCCTTTGACCGCTTCTTTTAATAAAATCTGATCAATCCTTCTTAAATAAACAAATATATAAAATCCCTGGCACCCTCTCAACGCGCTGGAGCGGCCCTCTCAACCCTGTACCGCCTTTTCCGTTTATACCGTCTAGGAGGGCCGACCCTCTCAACCCTGGACCCAGGCCCTCTCAGACAGCTGTACCGCCTTCTGAACCCCTGACCACCCGGTCGGTGCAACCATGGACCGCCTTTAAACCCCTGACAAACTTCTCAACCTGAACGGGCCTTTTTAACCGCGGCCCACCCTCTCAACCCCTGACCGCCTTTCTTTAAACCCTAGACCAGCCCTCTTCAACCCTGGACCGCCCTCTCATTCGCTGGAGACCACCTTCTTAACCTCCCTGACCACCCTTCTCAAACCATGACCTTGCTTCTGGGTAACCCTGACTAGGCCCTTCTCAGACCCTGACCGCCTTCTTAACCCCTGACCCCCCCTCTCAAACCTGACCGCCTTCTTACCTGACTGGGGTGCATCGCCTTCTTAACGCTTGGACCACTCGCATCTTTCAATACCCTGAACCGATCGCCTCACCCTTCTTCTTTATCACTCCTCGACCCCGCTCCTCTCAAACCCTGACCCGCCCTAGCTCAACACCTGGATCCGCCCGATCATTTACACTCCTGACCGCCTTATTCTTAATCCGCCTGAGGCAACTTCTTCTCTAACCCTGGACCCATCCTCTCTCAAACCTTGCAAAAATATACCTCGACCCTCATCAACCGGGCCTTCCTGATACCTGCCATCTGTTGAAAACTAGTTCTATAGGACGACAGCAGACAAAAATTAATACTTGTTACACTTCTACATCTATCTATGCAAACCCTAAGGGTTATTATTAACTAGTGGCTTTAACACGTTATCAGTGAGTCTACACTTCCTAGGGAACATCGGTGCCTGTAAGTGTGAACTCAGTGGTAAACCACCTCGATTTTCCGCCTGCGTGGTTGACATAATAGGCCCGCGACCCCGCTATCTGTTAAAACACCTGTCCACCACACTCCTCCATATCTACTTGCTTAGAACCACCACTACAATCAACCTCTTACCGCCCTCTTCCCAATTAACTTCTTATGGGTTATTTCTCATGCACATTCTATGTATCCTTAACAATTAGAAAAAGGGTGTCTATAGGTGTAAACCATCCCTCAGTACAGAAAGGCACATTGACATGAAGACCATCTATACTATAACTCGCACTTGGCACACAGTTCACTACTCAAAAACTTCCTAGAACAGAAAACAGATTTTTGGGCGTGCTTCCCCACATGACCCGCCACTCTCTGAACGGTGGCGACATAGAAGCCGGTGGCACTCCTGCTTAACATACTCACTATAACTCTCTGCACAACACTCTAAGTATCAACCCGTGAGACCTAATATCCTACACTTAATTGTGCCTTGTAACTTCGGCACATTACTGACAATAACGTCCTCATGGACTCTGACCTGTACTATACGTAAACCTCTGGACTTTATTCCCTCATATACTAAAACCCTATAAAACCCAGACGTCGGCGTCTAACATACAAAAACCGGCCAGCTGCCTTCGTTAACACCCTGACCACACTCTTCCATACCTTGAGCCGCCTGTCTTAACCTCACTCAGTTTATAGAAAACCACAAGCGGGGAATAACCTCATCAAGTCCCGTGACGCACCCTCTCATTAAAGCGGCCCTGCGCACACAAGGCACCCTCTCCCTTAAATCCTCTCGAACTCTTGCTTCACTGCTCAAGGGCCGCTTACATCAATCTCCCGGGGCTTCCTTCAATACGCTGTGTAACTTAGCCACCCCCTCACGTACCTAGTACCCACTTCTGGCACCGACTGGTCTTGGTGCTAACATAACACCAAATATGAAGGTCGGCCGGCTCTCTCAACAACTCAACACTTGAACCACCTCTTATCTACACTTAGAGCCATAAGAAAATACCGGCCTTATAATCTTTATAAACCTAGTGCCCACGCATTACCACTTTTCATCGTATAAAACAAAACGTCTTATCTACAGAACAAAAAACACACGTCCGCCTACTTTTTACAAAATCTCGCGTGAAGAAACGCTATCTTATCAAACCACTCCATTGACCGTACTTACCATATCAATCTTAATCATCTAGAATCGGGCACCAATACTTACATAAACTTACTCCAGAAAATCCCAAGTGAAGATTAATCTCAGCAATTTAATAACTTTAGTCTAAACGACCCCACTCGGACCCACCATCTCTAGCTTGAGTAGGACACACACTACATAAAAACAACACCTTACCGGCACATACTCAAACCCATAGACCGGCCTATATTTGTAACCACCCCTGTCGCGCCCGACGGACCTACCTCTCAACCCAGGCGATGAACGAAGGGACCCGGCCCCGGATAGCCTTCGTTGAGACCATGTCCGGGCCTATTCCCTGCTGAGAATCCACTCATCCCGTCATTCATACCGGTGACCCGATCTGTATTCTTCGTGAGTTACAACTTGCGACGACCGGCAGTATCCATCTTAAAACCCCGTGACCGTATCCCGTCGTCAACTCACGATTATCCGCCCACTTGCCCCAATCACTCCTTCTATTACTCATTATTTTATTTGTACTACATCTCCCTCTCCTATATCTTCCTGAGTAGCCTTCCTGAACCTACCCACGCATACCCTTGTATCTCCGCAAATCTACAGGACTCTCTCTCATACTCCTGATAACCCATATGTAAGGACACCAACCATTGTTGTTTAATGAATTTTAGTTAAGCTCAGTCAACGTACATCCGCCTGTTTTTCGCGCCGGCACCTCTTCCAAAGCGCACTTGCGCCGACCCTGCGCTGACCCATCACACACACATTCGCCATGAGGGTTGTTCTCCTCTAACACCCATAGTCGAATTCTTACATCCTTAATAAAAACCAACCTATAACATTGACCCTAATCTTCTTTCTTATTAACTCATTCTGACTATGGTACAACACACTCTTCTTACCCTATCCAGCACCCGCACCGAGCCAGCACCGGGCCAGGTTTTCAACTCTAAACGCTATAACAGGCCCGGCTCCTTTCCATGACCGACTTCTCAGACACTGACCGCCCCCTGCTCAAACCCTTGACCGCTTTTAAAATACTGAATCACCCTCTCAACCCCTGACTACCCCCTCAACCCCTGACCACCCTCTCAACACTGACCGCCTTCAATCCCTTGGAGCAATACCCTCCATAAACGCTTTGACCGACCTTCTTTAACGTACACTACCATCAATTATATCACCTCTCACCATGATCAATTTAATTTTCTAGAGTGTGGGGGTCCTCCCTTCGGGGCCCTATGAGTACGATAAACTCCTCGCTACTGACGAGAATTATTGTCATCACATCAAAACCATCCCAAATATCAACCCAATACGATACTCTAACCTCGATAGATATATTATGCGACTCGGAGGCGAGCCGGAGCCGGAGGGCCCTGAACCGCGCAGTGCGTAACAAAACGATCCTTACTAGTGAATCGTTTTCGACTCAGAGTCGATTCTCTTCGGGAATCGCTTCTTTCGTAATAATAATAATAAATAATAATAATAATAATATAATAACAAAAAAAATAATAATAATACATAATAATAATAATTAATAATAATAATTAATAATAATGATTATGTGTGTGTGTATGTGCGCTGCGCGCTCACGAGCTGACGTAATTCGTCTACGGGACGAGAATTACGTATCACGCTTCAGCCAACTCGTCTTTAGCCTTAATCTTCGGATCGGCACACGACTTTCTCTGCGGCACCAACACAGGCGCTGTAAGGCTCGTCCAATAGCAGAGACCGTCTGAACCCTCCCTTTAGATATCATTCACTACCGACGTATTAGACCAAAATGTACCCCTGCGAGTCTTAACAAATACATAACATCTTAATATCGAAGTTCTGATGAAAGCCCCAAGTACCCTCTCCTTCCTTCTATCAACTGACAGAACCCTAAGGACTGCTCAGCGTTTCACATTTATCACTGAATAACCACTTGGACAAGACGCCGATCTACCTTTGCGAGGATGAAATCATTAAAAATTAATCCGAGTTTATATACGACTGTCATTGCAGATGGTTTCTACAAATAAGCGTCGTGAGAGAGAAGTTGATGGCCATCTTCTCAACCATGGACCGGATCCTTAACCCTGTCACCGCATCTCACCCTGCGTGTTATAAGACGAGACGAACATCTCTCTGTAAATTACAACTACTGCAATGAGTGTTGACTACTATGTCTACTAGGAAGACAGAGTTTTAAGCCATAAAACACGATCAAGTTTTTAGACGTTTTCGACCGATTTTTTCGAGATTGTGGTAACGATGGTCTGATTGTTTTAACGGTAGGCACAATTCTCTGCCCTATTTGGAAGGACACAGGGGTCCCATTCTATCAGGCAAATAATATATTTTAGGTCAAGATATCATCAAAAACAAGTTAGGCATTTCTTATAACCTATCCCAATTCTGGTTCAAGCACCAGGAAGGCACCCATAACGTTTTTCATAATTCCTCATTTATTTCGAACAACGACCTCGACATATCAAATTAAAGAGCGCCCGACCGGCACTTCTTTTTTACTTAACCCCTGACCACACTTCTCAACCGCGTGTGACAACCGCACCTTCATTTGTAAATAAGGTCAATCTCACACCGTGTGCAACCAAATCCCTCCTCTAAATTAAATAACGCCTTGACCTGCCCAACCCGTATTTTAAAAACAAAATTACAAGAATAAAGCAACTCTGAGAAAACAGAGCATCTCTTTTCTTTCAAATTAAAAAAATCTATCCGCTCGTAAACTTTAACTGAACACCTTAAACTTACATTTGAATATCACTTAATCTTATCCACCCTTATAACTTACAACCCATCTGAAAACACACTTGGACCATATCTATCAACCCTTTTACCGCCCTACACGTATTATCCCCTTCTTGTGTAGACTTCTTGAGCCCATCTTTTCATACAAACTAAATTAGAACCAGCCACTTATCTTTATAACCATCATTTAAACCCTCGCTATACCTCTCAAACCTATTGATCGCACCTATCTTATATACTACTGACCTATCACCCTTCTACAACCCTGACCAGCCCTCTTACAAAAAATATATACAAATGACCGCCTTAAATTATCATAACACTTATACTGACCTAGCCTTTCTTTATAATTACCCTATAGACCATCATATACTGATTTACAACTACTGTTTATAAACCGCCTTTTTCTAATTAACTCTTACTACTGACTCAGTCTTGTTATTTTATATTAAATCACCTTGATCCATATCACCTCTTTAAAATTCCTACCTAACACGATCTTTTATACTTTCTAAGATAACTCTGTGCATGTGTAACACCTAAAACATCTTACTAATATAAACTGCGATGAACGATTAAAAACCAGACACCTCTTTTGAAACAATCTAAAATAAGACTTTCAACATAAGGACGAACCAAATTATTAATATAAAATTACATATAAGACCAAAATGACCAATTAAAACACCCGCGGTAATTTCAAACTATGAAAATAACACCCACAACCAACACATACTTAAAAACAAAAGACACCACTACCTTGACTATCCCTACTCAACTACATGGACCGGCCCACTATTACTAAATTAAACTCCACTGCCGCGTTTTCATTATAATCCCTGACATATATCACCTGTCAATAATTGCAATTAAAATTATAATACTCCTTGGAAAGTAATAGTTAAATATATTATATATATATACACAACTACTAATCCTTGATATCCAGCTATACTTTCTTTAAATATATACCTAGATATAAGATATACTTAGATAATCTCACTCTACTAATTATTAAACCCTGACCGGTATCATTTATATACACCTACATTTCATCAACCTTTACTATGATCCGGTTCCTTTTTTAAAAAATATCTTGATTCATCGCTCTTATTATAAATATACCCTTATGGATATATCTTCACTCTATCGTCAACTACTATCATGACCGCACTCATCTCATTTATAACCCTGACCCTGACCTATATTCTACTATAATACCTATCATATGATAACCAGCCCATTCTACTATTACAACCTACTGACCATACCCTGCGCGTAAACACTTTGATATACCGGATATACCTAGACTATATCTTACTGATACCCTATACCTGACCACACCTTATTATAAATCCAGGTCTATTTCATGTTGTTTGAACGCCCTCCGCCTCTAGCTTTTAATAATTTGATCCTTTCTTTGAAAATAATTGCTACATCATCTTTGCATTTCAAACCTCGAAACAATCGAATTTCAGTTGGCTTATACCGGACCATTGATTCATATAAAGTTCCACCTGGAGTATTTTCTCTATTAAAAACTTTTTCGACTAAAACTCAAATCACCCCTGCAACTCTTTGTGCCTTTTTTAAAATCACTCTTTTTATAAAAAATTCAAAATCACCTTCTGCAAAAGTACGACACTTTAACAGCGACAAGACAACTCCTCACATTAACATATTTTTCAGGACTGACCCACCTTCTATACAAGATACCCTGACCACCCTCTTCAGAGTGGTCAAATAAATTAGATCAAATTTGAGTAAAAAAAAAACAACAAAACAAACACACACAAATGTGATGCATATCATACCAAATTCCTTTCAAAGAAAGTACGACACTTCCTCAGACAATCGATTCCTAATTACATAATTGCCACAGCGCTATGAGCTTCCTGCTATAAAAACTGAGTTACAAATACAAAAAAAACTACATAAAGAACCAAAAGTGCCTTCGTGTTCAAAAAAAAACAACAACTATTTAGAGTCGGCCTTGCTCCGCTCCGTACGAGGAGCCGGTATGACAACCACACCGTCGTAGACCCCGTTGTTTCACACTCAGGACCCCCTCTACGACCTGAAGGAGGCGCAGACACCTGCCCGCGACCACCCCCTCATTCAAAAACCAATAGAACGCGCGTCTCCTGGACATCCCTTCTCACGAGCACATGGGGGGAACACTAGTCTCTACTCCCTTGGTAGTCACACCGAGCGCGCGTGGAAAGCGCGCCCGAGAGACCCCGACTTTCCGTCATATTTCATTGCGCTTTATGTGTTAAATAATAAATAGGTAACAAAAAAAACTAATCAAAAAAATTAAAAAAACTTGCCGGCCTAGGTATTCGTAAACACGGCAAAATGTTCCCTACTATTTTTTTCTGAATCTCTTTCGTATCACTTAATCTCCACGGCAAATTAGTTCCTCAGGTGTTCAATCTTCATACCTATGTATTTGTATATCTACGAACACAAATAATTTAAAAAAAATTTTTCAAAAACTGGACTAGTCGGTAAAAACAAGATACAGATACCTTACCCATCTAAAACCTACTATGCGACTGCCCTATTTAACTATCCCTAACCTCTGACATAACTTAGGGCCTTACTTATATAACCTTCTAGCCCGCCTCTTCTAAATTATCCCCGACCGCCTTCGTTAGATTAATAACCCCTATAGATTATACCACTCTTACTTATACTCTAATATAACCCTAGTAGTACTACATATAACTCTCAACCCTTACGCCCTCTTCATAATCCTACTGAGATCCATCACTTATTTTATATCATTATATACCCTGTTATATATCACACTCTCTCAGTAATACCCCTTAGAACCGGCCGTTTATTATACTTAACCCTGCTAACTCAGCACTTATAGTTTATATATATATATAAATATAACTCAATATAAAAATTTTATTATATAATAAACTTATTAAATAAATAATAATAATAATCAATAAATAATGAAGAACTTTACTCGAGCTCTATTCTCTTTGGCGTAGGGCCCCCTTCGGTCCTGATTGATCGTTTAGCGCGACGTTGCGTTGCACCCTTATAGCTAGTCACGAGCCCCTTCGTTGCACTAATGAGGAGACCAATGACCGACTTCGTTTTGTAAACTGAAGCTCTGAAGACACCAAACTCTCATCAACAAAGCATAGTGTTAAACATAATTGATCCATCTGATCTCAAGGCCTTATTCCTAGCCAAACCAGCTTGACTAGCACTAGGCGAGTTCCTTCGAATTCCTACGAATATTTATATTTCCTGTGGCATACTTTGACTCTTACATAGGCTGGCCTCCCCAGCGACTTTGAAGGTTGAGCGATGTCGAAGAGATAGCTCTCGTAAGCTCTGTAACTTAGAACAGTCCTCTGCTCAGTCCTTCCACAACCTTTCTCTTAAACCACTTCGTAAATGCAGACGCGTTTACTCGTTAGATCCGCTTCCATTTCCTGCATTGTACAGTTTCTCTCTTCTTTTATTGTTATGTAATTAATTTTTCCGACTACCTAAATAACGCCAAGACTTGATTATCTCCTCTCTAACGTCCATAATAATTGCTGAAGCACACATTATAGACATTGCCGTCCTCTGCTCACGTCGTGTTCGCTCGCATATCATAACCTAACTATCGATCTCTGGCTCGCTTGATTCTCAATGTCATCTCCTAAGCGACCCGAGAGCTTGTATATTATATAAGGAGATCATGAGAGAATCACGGCATCCTGTCTCAGAGAATCAACGCTTCCCTCCATCCGTACTGATAAATGACAGACGGCCTGCCTCGCCAAAACATGTGCACGCTTGTATGTTTTCCGACTCGCTCCTCACTGCAATGCATGTCTGCGACGCAAGTCTGTATGTCATGTATTAGCCCTTGTATCAACAAAGCAGCCAACCTAACTTCAAACAACGTCTGAGACACAAGCGTTGAAACCACTCTCTGAACTTGATGAGAATCCATCTATTAGGCAGTTCATTCGTTTCGGATGATGCTTTATAAAGATTTTCTCAGGTCAATACACTCGACGGAGCAAACTGGTAATGTCACCGAGCACCTTTCATATATCTTAGGACTCCACCTGACTCGGTTCTCTTCTAAGCTCCCTTATACACCGCCTTAAACCAACAAACGGTCTCTCAATAAAGCCATAACACTCGTGGGTTTACATATGAATGTCTGCCCCGACGTGTTATCTTACTATAGCGTTCCTATGGAATTTTTCTCTATCTCTGCGAAACATCCTTCAACCCAGATAACCGAGTAACGGCTCTGCGATCATAGTTTATTGCGCAGCACCCTGATCTCAGCAGTTCCTCTGTGGTCCTACAACACCTATTGGGTGTAGAGAGAGCCGCCCAATTACCACATCAAAGTAAAGCAAGAAGAATTAACTTTTTGGCAGACCCGCGCTTTTAGCATGATAAAACCCTCGATACCAAATACCACCATTTCATCCAATAATCTTCTCCAGTAGAGACTGGCTCTGTCCTAAAGTCTTTTAAAAAACAAACCATGATCTGCTGCGGATGGAACTTCCTTTCTTCGGTCATCAGACATACGGTATCGCAAAGCAATACCCTACCAGAGTTATAATAATATATTTTCTCTATTTCTTTGCCTCGTATATAAACTGGCTTCTGTCTCCTTGCGGGCGAAAAGGCATTCTACTGGTTCAACGTCGGCTCTGAACTTGCATAAGTACTTCTCAAACAGTTTGATTCAAGTATGACCATTCATAGCTCTCACTCGAGCGTTTGGATAGCCTCTACTTCCCTCTTGTTTTTCTCCACTTTATACTAATTCCCTATGGCCTACGTTGTGTACCTCCGCAGAATTCGCCTGTTCCTATTTCCTGTCAAGCTACGTTCATGTGCGTGGCAACATTCCCTTCTCGCCCCTATAGTCTTTGCACATTCGCTTCTCTGTTATCTTCCTATGCTACTGCCCACTTAATTATCTCGCTCCTCCTCTCATATTGCTCTCATTATCGCACATTTCGAATTTATCTGCTGATTGATTCTATCATTTTCCAACCTCTCCAGCGAGAATTATTCTGCTGCAAATTCTTAAACCTTGGCTGATACCTTCCAATTGCCCCTTCCACATTCATACTTCCAGCGTCTATCAGCTTTCCGATCCATAAATCCTTATAGGTAACTATCTGGAAAGATTTTCCACCGGTGACATGAGACCGGTATCACAATTTTTTAGATACGCTAACTGACTTACACACTTGGCAATAACTCAACTTCTTTACAGATCATCTTCTATAAAAAAAACTCCAAACCTTTCAAAGTCTCAACATTTCGTCTGACAACAAACTTCTTGGCTCTCGAAACAACCAATAAACTTGTCCTGGAGACCTGTCCGTTGCGGGGACCTTATGATGCAGACGACCCTTTGACATTGTCTTCGATAACTCTAACAGGAACGTTCTCTGATTATCCGGAAAAAAGATGAGGGTCTTTGCTCGCGCCCCTACTTTTAGCAATTCAAAAATTAAATAGAGAATTTACGTTGCCTACTGCGAAAAATTCATTCTTCCTCACATCTTCAACACCCTGATGACCCGCCACTGTCAAACCTCATTAGATCCGACCTTTACCTAACACTTATACTGATACCACTACCTCTTATTATTAAAACCTTCTAGTAGATAACGTCACCCTTTAAACTTATATCTATTAATCCTATTGATACCAGCCTTATTTATCATTATATAACCTTAATCACAATGTAATACCATAATAATAAATACCACTTATTACTCAAACACCGTATCTTTAGAGTGAATACCGTATTCTATACATTAACTACTGAACTAACTCTCTATCATAACCTAATTTCAAAAAGAAGGCGGTATTTGTGGGAACAGCTGGGCTAATTATTATTGGGTTTGGACATGACATGCCGAATACTACCTGGAATCCATCATTAAAACAGCTGTATTTTGAAAACACTCCACCCACCCCTTTGAATACTCTCACACATGCTAGCGTGCGATGTCACCTTACTCTTGATACTTTCCTAGACAAATTCCAGCGTGCGAACCTGTCCTTTACCTATACGCCTCCATCGACGAGACAGAAGAACCCGAAATCACTTTGACCTCTAACTGCTCCCAACTGCAGCTCAAGCAATACACCTGAAGCGTCTACCTCTCCTTGCGTATTTATACATTCACCATGTGCCTCCCGCGGTCTACCCTGTCTGGGGTCCACCTACGCCCGACGCAGTGCGACACGGGGTCTCCAAGAACACGTATTATGCTCTTTTCGGACTCAGTAGTGAAAGTATTCTTACCGGGCGTCTTCTTTCGTAGTTGGTCACATACACCTCGTTCGTCTACGGACAATTTCCTCTAGGGTTCCACGGGATGCTACAGACATAACCCAGGGGCATGGTGAGAAATCTCAGCCGGTATCTCAGAAACCGATACCGCTTATATATAACTAATTATAATCATTATTATAATCCCTGAGTAATTACCATCTCATATAAAAATTAACAATCGCAAAAACCAAATACTCTTTTTCAAACCCTGAACCCGCTACCTTTATACTTAAATATAACTCACTGACCACTATACTCCTACCTTATAGTAATAAATCATACACGTGGAATTACAGACAACACCTCCAATAACATTCAGTTCATGGTTCCTTGACCGCAAACCGTTCTTTTTTATAAAACACAATTATCCTTTAAAACAAATGAACCCTCTATTGTCTATCAAACAAAACCTAATTAACGTTGATCCCATCCTATTACTTTAAACCCTGTACCACCACTCTCCAACCCTGAGGATAACCGTCTTATTATCATTTATAACCCATGATACTTATGCCCTCTCTATAACCACTTTGATGATACTACTAGTTATCACTTTCTTAACCACTGACCTAACTACTTATTCATATTACAAAACTCTATGACCGTCAGTACCTTCTATATCAACCAATAAATGACCGCATTACTTATATAATTATCATATTACAAGTTGACCCACGCATATCATTCATTAATGCTGATCGACAACCTCTCTTATTGGCAACATGCAAGCGTATCTAGTTTCAATATTATTATCTGTATTTCATTGACTCAGCCTTCTCTAAATAAGCCCTCAAAACGCTATTCATTATACCCTATATGAAGTTATACATAACTACCTCTCATAATATAATCACTTTATATTATGTACCGCATACCTTTACTCAACCCATAGGACGCCTTTCTTCACCTTATCCAGTGATCCTTACTTATATATCCTAAGACGACTATTACTATATTATTACTATATAAAGTGCTTTAACACTCTTACGTAATCAGCAACCTATGTAAAAATACACAGGCAAGTCCACCTCACTCTCGAGACCTGAAACACACTTTAATATATTTATAACCAATTAATACTGGGGTATCATTTATACCTCACGCAATTATTCTTTATAAGCTCTGTTTTATTACCACACAATTCCAATCTCCTCTGAGATACCCGATGAACTATTCTATTTATCATTATTATTATTATTATTATTTATAATCTATTATCATCTTTGTAACATGAACAAACAAGCTTCTTCATTCACCATTGCTTTGATTCGCCCCGGCAAATTGCGCAGTTGCCTTTTAATTTTATAGTATAACCACATGAGCCGATTATTTTGTTACTTTATTGAATATTCTGATAATTATTTTTGTTAAAATTCAAGGACAATATTCCCTTGTCTTTCTTATAAACTTTTTAATAAGACATTTATCGCCTTTCTTATGCACCTCATTGAGACCTATTACCCAAGCGTTGCACTTCAAGATTCGTACATAGAGACAGCCCATCCTTTTAAATCCTGACCACCTTCTCATACTAAACACATTGAGACCGCATCACTACTAAAACCATATGATATTCTTCCATTCATTGCGTGGAAAAAAACCATATAAACAATTCTCGATACCTCTCAAATCTAATATCTACAATGACATTGTTACTAATTTCGCACGCTTATACCAAGTATTGCTCATATACGAAAATAACCATGTGAACCCGTCCTTTTTCAACCCTGGACTCGACCTTCTTTAACCTAATTCTAGATACTACATATTACATTACTCAAACCACTGGACCGTTACTTTTATATAAACTATAAACCCCACTTGACCAATTTCTATTCCTTTACATAAAATAACCCTGATCACTGACCTCTTAAGAACCACTTAGAATACATTTACCTTCTACATAACTACTATACTATAAGTGACTTACCGCTACTATACTTTATTATATACCCATCCAAATTCAGAAATTCCTCTTTAACTTAGTACTATATAAACGCCAATATCGATTAATATTATCATTATATAATCTTAATAAACCCTGGTTAACCGCCTTCTTAAATTCCCTTGATAACCACCACTTTACTCAACCGCTGACCGGCGACTTCTTATATATTATCCACTTTGACACCCTTCTCAAACCTATCTAGTAGAAGTAATACTACCAACCCTTTCTAACCCTGACCGCCTTTACTATATTAAACCCTTTTGAACCCTACCCTCTTCGGACTCACTGAATATCATACAGATCTATACTTATATAAACCCTATGGACAACCACTTCTCTAAATCCTACTGGTAACCTGACACTACTCTACTATATAATACCTGAACTACGAATATATCTATATTATGCCTACCATCCACACATATAAAAATTAGAAAAAAATAATATATATAAAAAACAACAGTCATAAAAAAAAAGTATCATAAAAAATACATAGTATGACAGAAATGAGTTATGTTTTGAAATGAAAAAATGGTATCCTAAACTAAGCAAAGCCAACAACATAAAATGAAATTCCAAGAACAATCATATCGGTATACACCACACACCCTGACCCATACCTAATGACTCATCCGTAATGGATATTGACATATGATATATAGACTACGTTCGACATGCGGTTTGTGATACAACTAGTCTCCATCTACTGCTTGTCTTCACCGTAGAGTGGATCGCTAATGGCCTACTTGGGGACCAGTCCTCCTTCCTTTACGCAAACACAATCTTGTCACCGCCCTCTGACTCCTTTCCTTTCTGTACCATATCGAGACTCCTTCGCCATTTGATGAATTGTCTGTGCTGCATGCATAGGCTAACAGGCACGTACCATTACTGTTACTATTTTTAATCTCTCTAACTAAGAGCAGACAGGACTCAGGACCCTGTTCTGTGACCAACACACTTATCTAATAGCGCCTCTACATGATCTTTTAAAGACCCTGGAATCAGAACCCTCATCGTTCAACCAATAACGACCCTCTGAAATCTGTGCTGGCAAGTACCTTTTTGACACTTTTCTTATCTAGTCTGGATCCCCTCCTCTCAGGAGTCTCACTCGGCACCCGCCTCCTGGTGTAAAACACGACCAAATAGACCAGTACCATAAACTACATGAGCGAAAGATCTCGCTGATTCAGAGCAACCAAACTTGCATATGTGCACTTTTAACCCTGGCCATCCCACATGCACCACCATCTAAACGACACACACCTGAGAACCTCGCCGTATATAACTAAACAAGCCCGTAAGAAACCAATACCGCCACGGATCTTTGCAAATACCATCTTACATTAGTGCTCACTGCCTCTACCCACGCCGCTTCTTTTCCGAACACACACCCAACAGGAAATCGCATGAAGGGTATTGGGTAGAAAATAAGCATACCAGAAAGTGTTAAAAACAAATGAAACCAAGCACTTGAATAGCTGTTCCATTCGACTACCCTCTTGATGGCCAAAGCTGCCGAGTAGAGCTGTTGTCGTTGTGCCTAAATTGGAGCCCAAAGTGAGTGGGTAGACACGTTCCACACTTATCATACCTAAACCGACTAGAGGTGTCAAGGACGAGGTGAATATTGATGATGATTGGAGAAGGAATGTCATAACAGCACCAATGAGAATGGCAAGGTAGCCAGTAAGCCATGGAACGTATGGCAACTCTGCATTCAGAACTCTCTCAACTACCACAGCAACAGATCCTGCAAGAGAAAATAAAATTGATAAAATTCAATCAATCCAAAATCGCTACAAAACTCCTTAAAAAAAAATATAAAATTAAAAATTATTATAAAAAAAAAAAAAAAAAAAAAAAAAAAAAAGAAAAAAGAAAAAAAAGAAAAAAAAAACAAAAAAAAAAAAAAAAAAAAAAAAAAAAAAAAAAAAAAAAAAAAAAAAAAAAAAAAAAAAAAAAAAAAAAAAAAAAAAAAAAAAAAAAAAAAAATTTATCAATTAAACTTTTAAAACCGCCTTTTGAGCATTTCAAACTACGTAGTAAATTTCTTCTCTGAGACCGATCGGCTGGACCAGTGACTTAACATCTGACCCACTCATCTATAAACATATAACCGGCACCTCCCTATACATTGTCCACGCCTCATTCATACTTCCATCCACAGGTCTGACACCATGCACATCTCTCCGAGATGCTCTAATTACGCCGAGCCATTACTTCATCCACTACCATAAAATGCAACACTACAATTGCAACCACACTAATACTCTACCTATCTTCACACACTTAAACCGAGCCCTTGATAACTTTTAAAAAAAAGTTGATATAGTTTGAAGTAAATATATTTTATAAAAAAAAAAAAAAAAAAAACAAAACTATTATATATATCTTTAAATGTTAATTGGAACAATGATTAATTACACTAAAAAAAAAAAAAACAAGAAAAAAAACATGAATTTATTATTATCAGTTCAAAAAAAAAATTTAAAATACCTTTAAAAATTAAAATTAAAATTTTTTAATTAAGTTGCTTACAAAAAAAAGTAAACAAAAAAATAACTTTAAAAATATAGTAATATTTATTATAAGTAACCTTGACCTACAAAATATTTTACAACTTATAGTTACTTCTATTACTATGATTATATAATATAATTATTGGTTTATGATATACCAAGATTATATTATAGTGCAGTTTTTTATTCTATAACGTTGAGACCTATAATGGATTATATTAAATATAAAAGGGGTGTCTTTAAAAATAAAAATGATTTTAAGTTTGAGAGTAATCAAATAGGAACCTTGTATTTAATAATTACAAGGGCATCATAAGAACCATTGTTGGTCAAATCAATTTAATATATAATAATAAAAATCGCATTAATCCATGGTGAATCAATAAATATAGCGTAAAGTTCCTATTAACAAGGCGTATATCCATCTCTAGCTTATCTATGGAGATGAATAATTAGTTATATCACATAGTAAAATCTATATAATCATTTAATCTGTTACATATATTAATATAAAATTTACATTTATAAATAAAGAATGATTAAATGTGCTCAAATATCCTTTATGAGCGCGAGGTCCCGATCTAATAATGGTTAATTTCTAAATAATACTAATAGCTATAAATAATTTATATTGGCAAGACAATCATTGAAATTAAATTCATTCTTCTAAGACCCTATAAACATTTTTGGAAGGACAAATAATTAAGAGTAAAAGAGTGTAGAAAATAGAGTCAGCCTGTTACTCCATTACACCTAATACTTGTAAAACTCGTGACACCTGAATTCCAAGGGAGTTAACTTCACTTCCTTGCTAATTATGATAATAGTACACATATGATATTTATTATTAAATCATATAATTCTCTTCGACAGCGATATTATCATTATATCTATTATTACGTTAGATAGTAACCACTATGAATATCATGCAGTTATGCACGTAAGGAGGGTAATGGTAATTAATATATAACTTATAATAAATATCCTTTAAAGATGCTTGAATTAAGAATAAACTAATTTTTCTCTTCATTATAAATATATATTGGTACTGTACTGCTTCGATTATTTCTTCCTCTAATATAGACGAGTCCATACATGTTAGATATGAACTGGCCGGAAGCGTGTCGATTATGGATAATCCACATATAATAGAGATATACCGATCATGTTGTAATGTCTAGTACTCATAATTGTATTTGTTTGATAATGCTCTACCACACTGATGGCTATCATAGAGAGAGAGGACAAGTTCAACAATTGGTCGCCTTATCATCGTGGGAGCCACGGACCGCAATGTTATCTCATAATCAAATATTCACTGGCTAAAACCATACCCTTGTGGAGTCATGGAAAAGAGTGACCAGTCCCCTTGATATTAGGAAGAAAGAGGAGAGCCGCAGTCATTCTGTGTTGTTGACAGTTTAACCTCGCGCCATTATAGTTGAGATATAAAACCAATTAGGTTTCACTAGGGCTTGGAGAGCTAGCCAATGTTATACAGATATAGTACACGCAAACTGACAATATAAACACACCAACAGGTGGGCGTCACGTCACACCCCTCGCCAAATAATATAACGAACACGCCAACATAGGAAGTACTCACCGAGAGCCTCCTCCTAATTAATGCAAGAACAAGCAACTCAGAAGGTCCGACACACCACTTGTCGGAGAGCCGCACGTTATAACAGCCCCAATTAAAATAAAAGGAACACAAAGCCATCTTTGGAGATCAACAAAGGACCTAACTCAGCCAATTAATATGAGCGAAAAGACAAGCCATAACACATCGTAAACACTCTATATGTAAGGAGATCCAAGCACATGGGGTCAAGCACTTCGATCTCAAATGTTATATAATAAAAAATACATCACCAACTGGGGTTAAAATTAATAACCCCATATAAGAACAATACGCCAAATAAATAGTAGTCACCGTGATCCTCACCTAAATAAAATAACAGGGTATATCAAAAGAAACAAAACTACCGCAGAAAAGCCATCAATTTTATATGAACGGAACCCAGAACAATCGAGAGTAATAGCAAGTACTGTAAAATCCACTTATACTCCTTGGAGAAGACTGTAATGACTATAGAAAGTGTCTAATAACTCTTATATTCCGATGGTTATATATTAATATATATATATATATATAACTATACTTATATATAATTATATATATATATATTATAATAATATATATATATGATTATATATAAATAAATATATAATATAATATAATATATTTATATATATAATTAATATATTAATATTATATATATATTATAATATATATTTATTATTAATATATATATTATTATATTTTAGGTTTATAGCCTTTTTCTTAGTGTATTAATCGTCATCAAAAAAATTACTTAAGCTATAAATAGAATTTATAAATCGGTATCACAAGTTTAATTATTTTATTAATTTTTTTAGTGTGAAGCTTAATATAAAATGATATACATATTAAATATATTATATTATAATATTATTTTGAAATTATTTATTTTATATTTATTATAATTGACTTATACAACGTAAGAAGTTATTATATAACGTGTGGTTTTATTTAATTTCGTGAATATTAGGCTATATTTGTTAGTTATATTTATTCATAAATACACATTTATTTAATAAGAAAATGTATCTTCCTCACATTTCAATTTAATGAACAATATTATTCGTCGTAGCGGTTAAGTAAAATGTGAAATGGAATAGCCCCTAGTATATAATATAAATAATATATATATATATATATAATTATATATATATAATATAAATATATATAATATATATTAATTAATATATCTATATACTTTATATATATATTAATATAATAAAGTATATATAAGTATTAATATATATATATATATATTAATATATATATATATATATATATTAATATATAATATAATAATAGAGTATAAGTATATATATTATTTATAATATATATATACTATAATATTTCCCCAATTAGTATATTTGGGCAACTGCATTAAGAAACAAGCAACCTAGTGTCCACGTGATAAAACAATGTAAAGAAAGAGACTGACAATATTAATGATACAAGCAAGTAAACTGGGTTTACGTGATACCCAATAATATAGAAAAATAACAAATGAGAAGTTAGTGACCTACTGAATTTATATAAGAACTAAGGCACTGGGGGTTACGTGAAACTACTCACCCATTATTAAAAGAAAACAATTAGGTTTATAATAAAGTTGACTTCCTAAATGAAGTATAAATTACAGAACGAAGGAACTAGTACTATAATGGGGGCTCGAGAGACGCACGCAGACGCGGGTGATCACAGATGAGACCGGGGGAACGTTTCCCATACCAGTAGATAAAGGGAAGACGCGAGCCCAAACCGTGAGAGGATCCACCTGCACACCCACACTGCAGTAGAAGACACAGAACAACCGGCGAAGAGTTACCAGGAACGACGTGTATCCGCGAGACCCTCCAACACTACAACGAAAAGAGAGGCGCGAGTGTCAGAGAGGAGGTCAGTCCACTAATATAACAACAAGAAACTCGGATACATCGATCACCAGCGGAAGGAGACAAGCGCTAAGAGACTGGGGTCACGGATGCATTCTACAATATAGCACCAGATCACTCTCGCGAGCGAACTGGTGGTTAAATATACTCATCCCAGAAATATTCTCACAGAAATATGAGTCAATTATGTGATCACATCAAACCAAAATACAAACAGACAAAGCACAACTTAGGCTCAAGAAAAGCCAAAATTATCTCATTATACGACTCAACGATAAGTATCTAAAAACTCGCATACGAGAGTTAAGCTAAGTGCCCATTATAATATAAGATTTATAGTATATATATATAATTAATTATCTATATCTTTAAATAGAATATATATATTAAAATAAATTTTATATATTGGTCCAAATGGTCGATCACAAATATTTTTTTAAAAAATGTTCATATTTATTATGTCGACGCATTTTTTGGTTAAAGTACATAATATTCCACTAAACTAACTAATATTATTTATTCTCTAGGAAAGAAGATCATCTTCTATTAAAGATGTAATCACTTACTGATTATAAAACAATTTAATTAATTTTATACTCTAACATTATATATTTATATTATTTAATATAAGAGTATATATTTATAATATATTAATATCATATACAAATAAATGATTTAAATAAGAATTGTTTTTATTATCTTATTAAATTTATGATAACATTTTTATTGACACTTCACAATAAATTAATATATTTATTTGTATATTTCGTAAATGTAATTATAGTTATATATATATTATATATATATATATATTATATATTATTATATCCTTTTATAATAATAATAATTATTTATTTAAATATTAAAGAAATGATTTTAATATAAGCCTTAAAGCTAATTTTTTTGTTCGAAAGCATTCATTTGTCAGAAAATAATAAATTATATCGGATGAGTAAAAAAAGGTCACTTATATATATATATATATATAATTAATATAATAAATATATATTATATATATATATTATTAATATAATATATATAATTATATATATATATAATATATATATATATATATATATATATTAATTAATATATATATATATATTTCCAATGTATTAGGAAAATAATAAACATAAGAGACTAGTTGTCCACGTTAGATAAACAATGTTAAAGAATAAGAAACTGAAAATTTGCAATGTTGCATAAATACTCTATTTGAACAGTATCATCATATATAAAGAAAATAATAATACGAGGAGCGTGGGTTAGTGACCCTATTAAAAAGTAAACCAGTCACTGGGGTTTATATCATGAACCCATTATAAAGAAAAACAATGGGGTCAAGTGACTAAAGATGACTTCAAATGTAAATGAAAACAAAGAAACTGACAATATAAGAACAAACAGCTGTGTGAGTAAGTATGTACACTATATATATATACCAGTATATAAAGAACCAGACAACTAGGTAGGTGTTCACCTAAACTACCCAATATAGTGTAAGAAGAAGCAACTAAGTAATCGTAGACCCCATAATATAAAGAAATAAAAACAATTCATAGGTAAGATGCGAAGACCTATATTATATACCATAATATAATAAAACTCAAGAAACTGATAATAATATAAGCATCTAAGGTATACAATGCACATCTGTGGGGTTCATAATTGATTTCTTCAATATATAGACCATATCATCCTGAAGCTTGAGGAGCAAACCGCGAATTAATTGATATGAACAAGCAAATAGAGAGGTCAACGTATGAATCCACCATATTAATTAAATGAAGGACAATAGAAGGCAACAGAAAGAAAGCTAAATAGTTCTATTTATAGAGAGAGAGTCCTTTCAAATAAGAATACACAAAATCACATTGGTTGTAAGAAATGGCTCCTTCACACGTATAATGAAATAAATTTTTTAAATACATAAGTATTTATCCTTATTTTCTTATAGAGTAATTTATATATACTAATGAGCAAATTTGAGGGCTTCACATATATATATATTATAAATAAATATTATATTGACTCACCGAGAAATCGTGATGCGGGATAGGAAATAAATATATTAATATTATAGGGGAACGCGGCAAAAGTTTAGACTAATTTCGTTAACTTAATCATTTACAATTTTTAGTGAGTAAACTATTTTAATTTAAATGATTTACCGAGATTAAAATTATTTGAAAATAAATACTTATTTTTAATGCAAGAATACTATTATTAACAGTGTAACTTATTTTCTCAAGATATTAATATATAAAATATAATAAATTCTAATTATTATCAATTTTGGAATGAAGATTAGTGAGTTCCGCAATATCTGATAATTAATTTTACGTTCTAAGTAATTGTAAAAGAAACGTGTATTAAATTTACCTAAGAAAAGTAAATTTGATGTTGGCAAATATAGGAATTAATATTATTATTTAAGTATTTCCTATTAATATACTTGCACTATGAGAATAATATTTTAAAGAAGGTAAGTTTTCCACATTTAAAGCTTGGGGCCTAAATGATAACGTTCATAAACAATATAACTGAATAATTAGGACGAACGGGTAGGTTAGATACCTATGATTAGTTATTTCATAAAAGCTTATTGAATGAAAATAAAAGTTTGATTTATGATATTATTCTCGAGAGTCCCGACATAAGAGTAAACCATAGCCTCAAGCTTTCTACTATGAAATAATTTAATAATTGTTTGAAACTGTCACCCT
The DNA here is from genome assembly GCA_015478945.1 of Trachelipus rathkii. Taxonomy (NCBI): domain Eukaryota; kingdom Metazoa; phylum Arthropoda; class Malacostraca; order Isopoda; family Trachelipodidae; genus Trachelipus; species Trachelipus rathkii. The sequence goes on from JABUQX010126230.1 coordinate 34,737, forward strand.
CTTCACGCACGAAATTATAATTTAACTAAACTTATATTTAATTAGGAATAACTTGAGTATAGTTTCTTCCAACTTCAGTTATTTATTATGTAACCGAAGTAATTAAATATCTATAGTATATATAAATAATCTGCAACTTATTCTATCCAGTATAACTTATTCATCAGCTTGAAAATAAATCCATATAGTAATTCAATCGGAACAGCAGTTAGTATATACAAGCCATGAATACAATGAGTCAAATTGTATGATAACACAAAAATAGTTGAACCGATTATCGAACCTGAGGAACACGTAATATGTCATCATATGACCGATATGTAGAAAGACGTGATTCTGTCACCGTGCAAACCTTCCTTTCGGAAAAGGCATTTGAATATATTAAGAGAAGCAACTCGCGAGAGGTTACGCTGAGCCAAAGATAAATAAATAACCAATAATGAATAAGCATAAATAATAAGCACACCACAGCGAACTGAGGTTAACCTAAACATGTATGAGACACTGACCTCATGAGAAGAAAAATATAGCATAAATTGGGGATCAAGTAACTCCAATGTAAAAAAGTCAAAGAACAGGTCTTGACAACACTAAAGCGCGAACAGAGGCGTCTGTGGTGTCAAACGAGCACCTAACAATAAACAATCTAGGAAAATCCTGAATGGAACAATTCTCGGAGAGACAGCTAAACCGATCGCATATACAAATCTAGAATAGAGAGGCACATAAATCGATATACTAAGGGTCACGAGAACCCCAATATATTTTTGACAATTTTGGCAAACATCAACAGAGTCTGAATAACACAAGTGAAGAGAGAGCGCCAACTATATTTCATTGGCTAGAGAGAGAGTGAGTTCTTAAGGTGACCTCATATATAATCCGTAGAGCACAGCACTGCGCTGGCAATTAACACAATTTCCAAATAATGAATAAGAAAATAGCAATTGGGTCTAACGTAGTATGACCCAATATCAAAGAACAAAGCAACTAGAGCAGAACCCAAAAATTATATAAGAACCGGAAAGTACAATATAAGTCCATCCAAGTTTAGCATTGCCCACTTATAAAAAAATTATATATATATATATATTATATATATTAATTATATTATATATAATATATATATATATATATATATATATTAATATATAAATATAATAAAATAAATATATAAAATTTATTAAATATAATATATATATAATATATATATATATATTATATATATATATTAATATATTATAATATATATATATATAATGATATATATATATATATATAATATATATATATATTAAATATATATATATATATATATATTAATATATATAATTTTGTGAGTACAATGAGGAACTTTTCTTATTATTTATAAGTTTTGTTACATCACAATATGGATAATACATATAGTAATATTTTTCCATGTATCTCTTAGTTTTAAATGCATCACCAAGTGGAACAAATTATCTTGGATCCCTAAGTAAATGATAATATCCTATTAAAATAGTTATAATATAATTATATCAATAATATATATATAATTAGCTAATTTTAGTGAAACATGAGAAATGATAATTAATTATCAATACATTGGTTATGTAAATAAGATCCTATCAAAAAAAATAGAAAAATCACTTTTTACAATGTAAATTAAATTTAAATATTAATATTTTTACTTATTTTCTTGGTAGACTGCGAAATTTTCGTTATAGGAAACGGACAAATATATATAATATATAATAATTTTAAAAATATATAAATTATATAATTACGTAGTGTGAAACCTTTATACAAATATCTTCTGACACCTTCATTATCAGAAAGACTAATATTCTAATCTCTGAACTACGTGGAAAACACCACCACATACTCGTAATCTTTAATCGACTGAAAATAGCGAGACTAGAAAATGAGATATTAGAGTGAACTATTGCTATATATCGCATACACACGTATGATGATGAGATAATGTAAAAACATGTAAATAATAACTAAATGATATAAATAAGCATACAATGTAAATTCATGGAGTTTTTACTCGATTGAACCCAATCACAATTATAAAAAGAATAAACGAGAACTGAAGTTATATCGATTAGATCACCTTACCATTATATAAAAGAACAAGTCAAACTGTGGGTTAACCGTTGTTAATACTACCTATATTTATTAATGAAAAAAAAAATATAACATATGAGGTATACTAAAAGTGACTCCAATGATAATAGTAATATAAACATAAGAAACTGACAAATATAAAGAACCGATGCTCAGTACTGGTGTCAATCAGTGTAACTACCAATTATAAATATATAGAACAGTAATAACTAGGGGACTATCACTAACCCTATAAATATGAAAGTAAAGAACAACTTTATTGTAGGGTATATTGCTATAGAAGAACATCAAATATATAACAATTAATAAAGAACTATATAATAAAGCAACTAATATTTTGTTGTTTTACTTTCCTATATTATTATTTTTTAACAAAACTATTTCTTGTTAGAGGAAACTATAAATAGAAAAAATTAAAAGCATAATTAATAAGATCAAGATTATTAATTTTTGTGTCATTGTGAGAAATGAGAGCTTTGCTTAAAATGATAAAGGAGAATCTCTCAATTTATCGAGAGAGGTAGCTTGAAATGACAGTCAGCTGAAACTTAAGATTGCCAACAATACCTTCAAAGAATGATAATGCTTATGCAATAGAGTGGAGGAGAGTTCTTCCGAACTAAAAATCATTAAACGAAAATATTGGAAAAAAGAAGGAAAGCCTGAAATTTTAATTGTAACAGTATTATTCCATATAAAAGAACAGCAAAGTCAAAAAGATAAGCGTTAAAAGGAATAAGGAAGTCGCGAATATGAGGCGATAATCAGTAGCAAGTTTAAAACCTCTACCGCTTCCCACATTTATATTAGAATTAGGTTGGATTTATACAAAGCATAATTCCTGAAACTGAAGAAAAACACGGTATTTTTTTTCCTGTAACACATGTATAAACCTTTTTTAACTCCGAGTGACAGTCAATGTGATTCCAGCCTAACAGACAGAAAGAGTCAAAGCGGGACTGTTTCATTCTTAAAGGGAAATCACCTAAATTTAACGACGTCACCTCGTCATAGATACTAAAAAGAAAAATCATATTTCTCATAATATATTCACCCCTCATCGAGTTAAGCGAGTGGGTGCTCCTCTACTCTCAATAGTTTTCTAATATGAGAACAGGTTCATAGTATCCGATTCTCATTATCTGAAATAATAGGTTCACTACTCATTTACCAAGGTCATGAGGTTATCATGAACGTATGAGTATTTTTATTTTATAACTACTTTTTAGAGGAAAAATTAGATATTAAGTATATTTATTAAGTTTTTATATGATTAACAACAGAATTATATGGCTAAAATTATTATTATATGAAATCAAACTAAATTATTTCAGTTTTAGATCAAAATAAATATGCATCATGTTATGATGGAGATGAATATGCCTATATATATATATATATATAGATTTTTTATTATTTGCCTTTTTGAACTATTTTTAATCTACCTGTAGTGTAAAAATTAGAAAACCATACTGTCAGGTCAATACTGCAAAAAAATTTAGTTACATAAACTGAAATAAGAATTTGGTTTCTAGGATAAGTATGAAAATTAAAATACATAAAAGAAGTTCCTTTTGAGAAATAACCTTTAAATTTCTAATTGAGTTTACTGAGACCAGTAACGTATATTATAACATTTTTAGAAATAAAACAGGATCGACTGAAACAAGATATTTTAAAGCCAATATATATAATATATATTATATATTGTATATATATAATTAATTAATATTATTAATATATTAATATAAGTATATATATAATATTATAATATATATATATATATATATATATATTAAATATTATAATATAATATATATAATATATTAATATATATATTAATATTTAAATATATAATATTAAATATATTATTGCGAAAAAAGATATCTCTTCCGGTAGTTGCGTAACTCACGAACATCAACAGATATAATTATACTGCTATCCCGGCGACAAAATATACTTTTATATGTAAAATGCGGTCAAGTTTCCCCACACGGTACAGGCGCAGTTACCCAGTAGATCCTGGTTAACGAAAAATAGAGTGGCGATATTTCAAAAGAGTTGGACACAGGTATCAGACCATTAGGATGCTTGGATGCTCAAATCTTGTGGAGTCAGAGACACGTGATATTACAATTAATAATGTTTATAAAAAACACACGTAAATCAAACTCGCCTAGAGACTATAATCATTATGTTTTGAGATATACAAAAAATAATAGTCTTGGCTCGAATCATTTCTGGGTTAACGTTAACGGATGTGTCGCTCAACTGAACATGAATTAAGGCCGCGTGTGCCATGAATTACTACACCACCACACACACAAGAGACTTAATGTAAAGAGTTTAACGTGGACTTCTTGCTACTCATTTGCTAAATACTTATTTTTTATTTCGTGCCATATTATATTAATTTTAATTCCATTATAGCTGAAGGTGCCAAATAACTAGATTACATAAAAATATATAAAAGTAACCATCAGTGCCAGGCACAAAGGAAAACTTCGTTAGACTCGACCAATTTTAAACCTTGTTCACTGGGGTTCAACCCATCAGTGATATAATTATAATCCACACTGCAAAAATACTGCGTAAGAAAAATATTTGCTGTATATTAGCCTATAAAGTGAGATCTCCCCTGTTCGATGAAGAGGACACGCCCACCTTTGCATGAGAGGATATCCCTAGTAACTCATCAATGCACACTAGTATGAAGAATACCGAGAAAACACTCGACAACAACTGCAATTAACTGAAAGGTTAGGGTACCACCCATACCGTAGACCCGCCCTTTGGACTTGTGCAAGGTCTGATCACACAGGTGGCACAAACCTCCCTAAGGAAAATGACGAAGAACTAAATGATGATAGCTATGTAAAAAAATATCAATGTAATAACTCTCTATATTGCAGAAAAATATAAGGAACACAATCCTAGAGTAAATGAAGAAATTCTGAGCTAGTGCTCACTATCGAGCGGAGTTGGCTTAGTGTTGAAACCCAAAACCACCTCAAATATAATCAGACTTAAAACTCTGGAGGAAACTGATAAATCAGGCACAGTTAAAAGAATCCAAAACACTAGTAGAGTTTTTTACACGCGATCGAAGCCTACCCATATAAGAACTAATAATTTCAATCTACTCTCAATCTTATGGCAACTGAAAAATGTAATTGATTTTTTCATTTGTCAAACTAATATAACAGATGATATATATACAATAATATATAATATAATGGGGCACTAAATTATCTATACATATATATAGTATATATATATATATACTAAATTATAATCTAATAAATAAAGAACATATAAGTATATCATTATGTATTGTATTATAATAAACCTAAATATTATAATACTATATATTTAATATACCTATATAACCTAGATTCTATAAGGAATTTTTGAAGCAAAAAAAGGTAGATTTCGAAGGTCGATTTAAGCTATTGTAAAAGATGTGCGGCCTCCACACCTTATAGAGAGAGCTTTTATTTGGTCCACAGAGCACGTTGAATTTTATGGTTAGTTTGTCCCCGCGACAATTTGTTCTCTACATTAAAAAAAGTCTAGAATGATTATTGATCTAACTCAACATATCTACGTCCATGTGTGCAATAATAATGGTTATTTTGGAGCAATAAGGCTTGCTCATTATATTTGCATTGGGTTTTGCACAAATAATCATAATCAAATCTTTTCATCGAGCTTGTTAGTAAAAATGAATTTGTGATTAATTTTACCTAAATTGCAGAAAGTCTGTTAACGCGACTGTCGCTAACAAAAGCACATGAACGCACATACATACACATGGGATAGTGTTTGGCAAAAGAGTTTCGAAACGGTCAGAGTGCTCTAAAGCTGACATCATGTAAACTAGAGAACGGCATTAGCACCTACTATATATGTAAAAAAACAAATAGCATATTTGGAAAATCAGTTGGAAAATATCTATGAAAGGAGTGAGTAGTTTTTTAATTCCGTTAATGTATCTGAGAATAATACAGGTTTTAATATTTATTATATATTAGCTCAGGAAATATATGCAGACGTAGCATAATTATACTCTATAAGTCAATATTAGACGAAATTTATTTTAATCATACTAAAATCTATATAATTAGTAGCCATGAGCAATTGCTCAAGTCCTACGACTGAAATAATAAATAAATATATGTGAAGATTTTCTTTTATACATTACTATATTAATTATTATATATTTTAAATAAAGGCTTTAATTTCATTATTATTATTTAAGAAATATTTTAATATTTATATCTCAAATTAATAATTTTGATAAAATAAAAAATATATAAAAAAAGAATAATAAAATCAATTTAAAGTTATTTATTATATAAAAGTAGTAATTCATCAATTAATGTTTAATATTTAACAAATATATTTATAAGGAAGAATTTAAATTTGGAGAATAAGGTTATATTATGTATAATAAGTAGTAAAATATTATTTTTTTTTAATTTTATATTTTGGTAAGAAAATCACTCATTTCAAAGAAGATTCTTGAATTGAGTATATAACTATTTTTTATTTTATTATTTATTAACCTAAAATTTGAATACCATTGGGTATAACCGCATAAAGATGGCAGGAGTCGGGGTCTCCCGGCCGAATCGGGGGCGACGGGGGGAACTTCGTCCCCCTATCTGTCCCCCGTCGGGACCAGAGCTCCCCATAAATTGAAAAAAAAATATAGAAAATTTAATCTTTTCATAAGATTTACAGATAAACGCAAAAAAAAAAAAAAATTTAAATATACACTCCCCTACCTTAAGAAATTTTCAGCACTGATAATTCCAAATAATGTAATATGTAGTTTTACTGTTAAGGTGCTTAAGCCAGTTCTCATTATAGATGATAACTATGATAGTCTAATAAGTACTTTATGACACTCTTACCAATTACGGGATACGAAACTCATCGCAATTTAGTCGTTGTGAGTCCCTCCGTTTAATAGGCCCTTATGAATTTTGTTATCATTTTGTGACAAATCATAAATCATCGAGGCAATAAGTTTCATTAAAACCAAAGATACCAATAAAGCGATTATCATTGTTATACCTAGTGTCAACGTGATAAAAATGTAAAGATATGAAATGGAGAAATATCATTATAAGTAGATTCTTCAACTATTACTTATGATAATTGATACAATTAATTAAGAGAACACAATATAACTGATTATTATAGTAGTTTGTAAGGGACTCCCTGACGAAGTTAAAGTTATTTCAATTTGTAAAAACGAATTAGAATATACATTCCATAAATTAATGAGTGTTTAGAAGCCTATTGGGGCAAGAAATATAAAGAAAGTTTAAAGAAATCCATATTACTGCGATAACTTTGTAAACCACTTTCTGGTATATTGTGCTCTATATTTCACTTTTATGGGCAACACATTGGTAAAAAATAAAATACAAAAATAAAAACAAACATTGATAGAGCGTGATATATTATATGCAACGCAACAGTAGAATCAGGATTTGCTAATATTAAGCACAGACTTATTTATAAGAAAAAGACAAAAACCGAGACAAAATCATATCTTAGTTTTTGGAATAATATAGAATCTAAGATTTTGATGTCACAACAAAGAATCAGGATTTGCTAATATTAAGCACAGACTTATTTATAAGAAAAAGACAAAAACCGAGACAAAATCATATCTTAGTTTTTGGAATAATATAGAATCTAAGATTTTGATGTCACAACAAAGTTTGAGCGAAATAAATTCTAGGAGGGAAGCAAATCCGCATTAGGGATTGAAATGGCATCTTCAAGCACAGAATTAATCACTCTACCGATAAATGTTGGCCTTTTTTTCAGCATGGTCATTATATGTTATATATTTCAGACTAACACTCATGATATTTCAACGAATGGTGCAAGAGTCCACAAAGTAAATTTTAGACTTTAATATCGTCTTACGCAGGAGAGCACCCGGAAACATTATTAATAACTTGGAGGAACTGATCCCCTTTTTTCCACATAAAATATAACGTTAATAAGAAAACAGTTACCTATGATGAACCAATCAATATAACTCAACAACGAAGCGCAATGCAACTCTCCTCAACCGTCAAATAATCCCCATAATGAATCCTATATCAATGAAAGCTTAAAATCATGAAAAAATCGAAACAACACTAGTAAATAGGGTATGGGGGACAGGAGAGTGAGAAGAATCTAAAATAAGATACATACTAGCAGGGCATTGGGACGTGCAGGCTAGCAGCGCTAGGGTTATGATAATGTTAATACCTGAACTCCTGTTGAAATACTCACGATGTTCTATCGAACTACTAAAAGAGTAACCCTAGGACTGAAACACTGGTTCCGAGGGATTATAAATAGGTTTCTTAATAAACTCTTACTCCACAAGTAGCCTGGAGTATTAGGAGTACAACAAGATCTTGGAGTATAATAGTTTATGTAACATTTTAATATTTAGTATTTATATATATTCCGCCACTCTCCAAATTCAGTAATAACTGGCGTGTGATGATAAATATCCATGTTAAATCAATAAAGGCGCTATCGTATTATTAACACATTGAGTAAAAGTAAGTCTTCGTAAGCAAAATCCATTATGACAATAATCTAAAATAGTGTTATAGAAACGAACGAAAAAAAAGCAATTTAAAAGTTTTAATTGTGATCACATATAAAAACAGCAACTATTTGTAACTTTGTTAACATTCCCTTTCATATTCACATGTATATAAGAAGCTGAAAGTTTTCTGGAATACTCCTCCCTAAGAAGGTACCCTCTAAATTCAAGCGAGCATTGGAGTAATATCAATTAAGTCAGATGAGGAAACACTTTTATTCTAAGAAACCATCCTTTATTGAATAGGCCCTATATGCAAAATAATAATCTGGTAGCTGATTAGTTTATAACATCAGATTTTCAGAGCACGAGTTTTTATTTTTATTTTAAATCAACTAACAAAAGTGCTGAGGTCTTCCTGGAAATACTCCATGCCCATAAGCCAACAAGGTATTATAAAATTAAGTGTAGTGGGAGGAGGAATCATTAGTCACTTAGAGGGAAAATTGGTAATTGTTTACCTCCACACGAGGTTGTCCACCTCTTCAATCATACAGAACCATGCCCCGATATTTTTATAATGAAAATCTACAGGATATAGGGCTCTTAAAGAAAAAATATATCAAAAAAGAGGTAAAAACGAAAAATCGTCTGCTCTCCATTAACGGAAAAAACAAGGTTTACCAGCCTCTCAAAAGTTGTAAAAACACCCATAGGATTTGTTATAAACACAAAATAAAAAAAAAATTGTTTATATTTGTTTTTTGAAAATGAGAAAGGATATAATTAAAAAAAAATAATAATTGAGAATAGTGAAGCGAACAATCGGCAAGTCTCTTGGAAAAATGAAGGTTGTACGAGCCTCTTAAGAGAGAGAGAGAAATTTTCCCATAGGACTTTCTTATAATAAAAATTTGTGGGCTTCCTCGTGCTCGTTTTAGGGCATCCTAGTTCATCGATTATGAATAAAGATTTGGTTTAATTCTACATAGATTCCTGTCCTCTGTGTATACCTAACAAAACTATCATAATAAGCTGACTTAGAGGGCCTGAAATAAAAGAACCTACCCCCCCTATATCCTATGATTTAAAAAAGTCCTATGGGATTTTTAACAACTTTAAGAGAAGGCTGTAACTTTTTTATCCTAAAGAGAGATAGCGCAATTTTTCGTTTTTCACAAAATTATATCTTCATTATTAGTTTTTTAAGAGTATATACCCTGTGATTTTCATAAAAATCGGGGGTGAGACAACCTCTTGGGTACAATTACCAGCAACATATGAAAAATTTATTACATCAGTTATTTATAGGAAGCCCAAATTCCTAATTCTAAATATTTAGAAATGTTAGTCTTTATCTCACACGATGACTACTGATCCATTTGCAACGGATTTTTTTTATATTGTTTTACGCTTGACTAACATATTTAAGCTTCTTTGTTTATACCTTAACTAAGCTGAAGGTAATAATAAAAAATTAAAGTAACATTGGGTAAGAAATACAATTAATAGTACAGTGAGTGAAACTATGGAAAAAGAATGACATAAGGAAATATTATTAAATGTTTCAATTTTTTCTCTTTAGTAATTAGTAAATTAAATATGTTGTTTTTACAACGATTTTTTTATATTTTTAATCAATAGAATGCCGATAGTTTTCTGAAATACTTACCATTCCTAAGATAGAGTATTTAAATAAATAAAGCGAATTTAGGAAGAATAATTCAAAATTAGTTGAGAGTGAAGAAACTTTATTTACACCGTTTCTCAATTTGAAACTCTTTTAGCAAGAAATTCATTTATTTAACATCAGATTTCTTACTTAAGTCATTGCTTATAAAGGTTGAGTGTCTAGCTCACTCATTCATAACAACTGTTATATCAACTTTATGGAAAGTTTAAGTGCATTGGGAAAAATCAATTAGTCAGTGAGGATACTTTATTTATACATAATTATTTAAAATAAAGAACAATATTGTAAAAGAAATTATTTGTTTTTTTATAACATCAGATTTTCACGATTTTTTTTTAATCAATAAATGCCAGAAAATTAACTTCTGGATTACTCATCGCATTAAGGATATTATAATTAAGTACAATTTGGAGAGAAAATCAAATGTCAGTGAGGAAAACTTTTATAATTACTAGATAAGTTAATCATCACAAGTGTTCAAATTTAAGAATTTAGTTTAATAACCTATTTTTCAAGATTTTATTTTTTAGCTTTTAAATCAATTAACAATGACGAGGTGTTTCTGGAAAAACTCATTACCATTAAAGAAGGTATTTACAAAATTAGTAGCATTTGAGGAGAAAATCAATTAGTTCAGTTGAGAGAAACTATTATTTAACATATTATTTAGAAGCTTTTTTAAACTTTTAAGAAATTTTGTTTCAAAATATCTGATTTTTTCACATGATTTTTTTTTTACTTTTATCAACACAAAACTGCCGAAGTCTAAATTCTCTGGAGATATCAATTCTCTCCATAAAGATAGGTGATCTAAACTATAGATTAAATACTATTGGAGAAAATCATATTAGTTCCGATGAGGAAAAGAATAATTAATTTACACATGCGCATTATTGAATAGCGGCAAAATCCAATAAGATTTAAATGAAATCTCTAGTTTAAAGACAAATCAGATTTTGCACGATTTCTTTTAATTTATACTCAAAATAACAATTGGTCCGAGAGGATCTTCATGGGAAAAAAACTTCAATATCCATAAGAACAAGGTTATTAAAAATTGAGAGTGCATAGGGAGAACCCAAATCAATAATAGTCAGAATTAGAAAACTTTATTTACATCCTCATTGAATAGGCCTAATCAAATTTAAGAATTTAGTTTTATAACATTAGATTTTTACGATTTTTTTTTTTTTTATCAATAACATGCCGAAGTCTTCTGGAATACTCCTCCATAAGAAGGTATTAAAATTAAGTGCATTGTGAGAAATCAATTAGTCAGTGAGAAAACTTTATTTATATCAGTATTGAATAGGCCTTATCAAATTTAATAATTTAATTTTATAACATTAGATTTTTACGATTTTTTTTATTTATCAATAACATGCCGAAGTCTTCTGGAATATTCCTCCATAAGAAGGTATTAAAATTTAGTGCATTGGGAGAAATCAATTAGTCAGTAAGGAAACTTTATTTTCATCCTTATTGAATAGGCCTAATCAAATTTAAGAATTAGTTTTATAACATCAGATTTTCACAATTTTTTTTTTTTTGCTTTATCAATAACATGCCAAAGTCTTCTGGAATACTCCTCCATAAGAAGGTATTAAAGTGAAGTGCATTGGGAGAAATCAATTAGTCAGTGAGAAAACTTTATTTATATCCTTATTGAATAGTCCATATCAAATTTAAGAATTTAGTTTTATAACATCATATTTTCACGATTTTATTTATTAAATCAATAACATGCCGAAGACTTCTTGAATACTCCTCCATAAGAAGGTATTAAAATTAAGTGCATTTTGAAGAAATCAATTAGTCAGTGAGTAAAATTTATTTACATTCTTATTGAATAGGCCTAATTAAATTTAAGAATTTTGTTTTATAACATCAGATTTTCACGATTATTTTTTATCAATAACATACCGAAATTTTCTGGATTACTTTTCCATAAGGTATTAAAATTAAGTGCATTGGGAAAATCAATTAGTTAGTGAGGAAACTTTATTTACATCCTTATTGAATAGGCCTAATCAAATTTAAGTTTAGTTTTATAACATCAGATTTTCACGATTTTTTTATTTTATCAATAACATTCCGGTCTTCTGGAATACTCCTCCATAAGAAGGTATTAAAATTAAGTGCATTGGAAGAAAGCAATTAGTCAGTGAGGAAACTTTATTTACATCCTTATTGAATAGGCCTAATCAAATTTAAGAATTAGTTTTAAAACATCAGATTTTCAAATTTTTTTTTTGCTTTATCAATAACATGCCAAAGTTTTCTGGAATACTCCTCCATAAGGTATTAAAATTAAGTGCATTTCTGAGAAATCAATTAGTTAGTGAATAAACCGTTAAACTATTGTACATTCTGAGGAATGAGGTCCTAATCTAAAATTTTAAACGGATATTGTATTCCGTTTTTATAACATCACAGGTTTTTCGATTTTTTACCTCCTTTATCAAAAATATAACATGTACCTAATAAGAGTCCATTATAACTGGATAAACACTTTTCGCATAAGGTAATGACAAATCTAAGTGGACATGGGGGAAAATCAAGGTTGTCAGTGAGGGAAACTTTTATTTTAAATATCCTTATTCGAGAATAGGCCTAATAATTAAGAGTTTAGTTTTCTAACATCAGATTTTCATGACTTTTTTTATTTTATCAATAACATGCCGACGCATTCTGGAATACTCCTAAATAAGCTCAGGTATTAAAATAAAAAGTGCAATTGGGAGTATTAAATCAATAATTAGTCGAGTGAGGAAAAAACTTTATTTACAAATCCTTATTAAATAGAGGTCTACATCAAATTATTTAAGAATTTTTGTTTTATAACATCAGGTTTTCAAGAGAAATTTTTTTATTTTATCAATAACAATAGCCAAAGTCTTTTGGATTACTTCTCCATAAGGTATTAAAATTAACTGCATTGGGAGAAATCAATTAGTTAGTGAGGAAAGTCTATTATTCCTTACACGCTTATTGAATATAGGCCTAAGTCAAAATTTAAACAGGTTTTAGATCTCATTCCTTGTAGTATTCATTTTTTCAACTTGATAAGAATACCAATGGATTTTTTTAATTTTTACTCAAATAACATGCCGGAGTGTCATTCTGGACATATCTCCTCCCATAAGAAGGTAATAATAAATTAGGTTTTCCTAAAAGAAGTTATTATATATTATACACCAATAAAACAAGACCAAGTCTTCTGATTAGCTAATCTCGACATATAAGGTATAAAAATAATTGCAAATTGGAGAAGAAAACAATTAAGTCAGTGAGGACAAACTTTATTTGACACATCCTTTACATTGAATAGGGGCTCCAAATCAAATTTAATTAGTTTTATTACCATCGATTATTCGACAAATTTTTTTTGCTATTATCAATAACATGCCAACGTGCGTTCTGGAATAACTCCTTCCATAAAGAAGGTATTAAAATTAAGTGGGAATTGGGAAAGAATCGATTGTAGTCAGCTGAGGAACACCTTTATTTACAGAAAACATTGAATAGGCTAATCAAATTGCAATAATTCGTTTTATAACATCAGATTTTCACGATTTTTTATTTTATCAATAACATGCTGAAGTTTTCAGGAATACTCCTTCCTAAGAAGGTATTAAAATCAAGCGCATTTGGAGAATTCAATTAGTCAGTGAGGAAACTTAATATTTACATCTCATTATATGAATAAGAGAGCCTAATTAAAATATTTAAGAATTGAGTTTAACATCAGAAATGTTCTCCACCCCATTTTTTTTTTATTTTATCAAAATAACATGCCGAAGTCTTCTGGAATACTCCTCCATAAGAAGGTATTAAAATTAAGTGCATTGCGAGAAATCAATTAGCCAGTGAGGAAACTTTATTCACATCATTATTGAATAGGCGCTACTCAAAATTTAAAAATTTTTGATGACATCAGATTTCTAGTAGCTATAGTTACTATTTTATTCAATAAACAATCCCGCTAAAAGAAGTCTATTAAACGTGAATAACTAAACCGCTGCTATAAGAAAGGTAATAAAAAATCTAAACGTAGTATTGGGAGCGAACTGAGTGTAGTTGCCGGTGAAGAAAATTTATTTGATCAGTCCCAATTCCTGAATATTCCAAAATCAAATTTAAGAATTTAAAGCTTTTATAACATCAAAGTTTAGATTTCTTTTTAATTTTTATCAAATAACATGCAAAAGCTTACTTGGAATAGCTCCTCCATACCAGAAGGTATTAAACACTTAAGTGCATTATAAGGGTGAAATATACCAATTAGTCTCACTGAGAGAGGAGAAGACTTTATTATACATCCTATGAAAAGGCCTAATCCAAATTTAAAGTAATTAGTTTTGATAACAATCAGATTTCCTATGCGGTCACGATTTTTTTGTAGTTTTTATTTATTAACATGCCGAACGAAGTCTTCTGGAATACACCTCCATAAGGTATTAAAATTAGGATATGTATTAGAGAAAGGAAAATCAAATAGTCCAAAGATAAATACGCAATTTTATTTAGCAAATATCCTATAATTATATAATAGGACCCTGAGAGACAAACATTTTTAAAGATAATAGCCCGCTTTAATACCATAACATATAGATTTTCAAGTGTAGTTTTTTGATATGTGTTATCTAGAAAATATCCTACCAAATGACCGGATTCTATAAGCTGAATACTCCTCCATAAGAAGGTATTAAAATTAGGTGTATTGGAAGAAATCAATTAGCCAGTGAGGAAACTTTATTTACATCCTTTATTTAATAGGCCCTAAATTAAAATTTAACGGAAATTTAGTTTTATAACATCATATTTTCACGATTTTTTTTTTAATTTTTTCAATAACATGCCGAAGTCTTCTGGAATACCCCTGGAGAGAAAGTATTAAAAAATTAAGTGCAGTGGGAGAAATCAATAAATGAGATAAGAGGAAACTTTATTTGCGTTTTATGGACATGAAATAGGCCTAAATTCAAATATATAAGAATTAAGTTTTTATAAAAATAATATTTTTTAATTTTTAACTTATTTTATTAATAACCTCGCAGGAATATTTCTTTCATGTGGAATAAACTACCTCTCACAAGAGTAAATTAAAATCGAACCCGCGCAATTTGGAGAAATTCAGTAATAGTACAAGTGAAAGTGAAACTTTAATGAGAGCGTATCACGCTTATTGAAGTATACCTAATCAAATCTCAAGACATTCTAGTTTTAACAATACAGATTTTGTTCACGATTTTTTTTTTATTTATAATCAAATAACATGCCGAAGTCTTTCTGGAATACTCCTCCATAAGAAGGTATTCAAATTAAGTGCATTGGGAGAAATCAATTAGCCACTGAAGGAAAGCTTTTTATTTACATCCTTAATTGATAGGCCTTAAAAACTCAAAAATTTAAAAAACATTTATAATGAGAATTATTACAAATTATTCATTTTATTTTATCAATATAACATAGCCGAAGTAGACTGTCATCTCCATAAGAAGGGTATTAAAATACAGGACAGAATCAAAGGACAGTAATTTGTTTAAATTTAAACATTCTGTCAATGTGAGAGAACCGAAGCATCTAATTCAAATTTTAAGAAATTATTTTATAATATTGAACAGATTTTAACGATTTTTTTATTATTTAAGTATCCAATCCCAACTATGCCGAAGTCCTTCTGACACCCATAACTCCTCCATAAAAATGGTTCCCATTAAAATACGAGAAGAGATTTAAGTGTAGTGGGGGAGAAAAGAATCCTGAGCTCTAGTCACAGCTGAGAAGAGAAAAAACCACTTTATTTATCATCCTTATAATTGAATAGGTACCTATAATACAAATTTAAAGAATTAGTTTTTATTAACATCAAAGATTTTCAAATAAAAAAAATATTTTTATGATTTTATCAATAATCATATGGACGTAAGTCCTCTGGTAATAACTCCTCCATATAGAAGTTTAAGTTTAAATTGAGTACATTTGAAAGAGAAAATAATATTCAAGTTAGTTCAAAGTGAGTAAAACTTATTTTATATTCCTATTGAATAGTCTTTATCAAATTTTAAGATTTAGTTTTATAACATCCAAATGTTTTTAACACGATTTTATTTATTCAATTATCCAATAACACATGATCCGAAATTGTCTCTGAATTACTTACCTCCATGAAGATATGAGTATTTAATAATTATCTAAGATGCATTGAGAGAAATTCAAATTAGTCCAGGAGTAAAAAGAAAATTTTCATTTTCAAACCTTCTTTACACCTCGTCCTTTCAATATTTAAAGAAATTTAATGGAGCTACATAATGAATTTTCTAATAATGAATATTTTTTTATATTTTATTATAATAACCATTGAACGAAGTGTTCTGGAATACTCCTCAATAAGAAGGTATTTCATTTTTAAGTGTTCATATTGGAAGAACGGCGTTGAACAGTAGAACGATGAAACTTTGTTTACATCCTTATTGATTTTGCCCTCAAAATAAAAATAATTTGAAGAAATTTATCCTGTAATTAATATAACACTCGAGTCATTTTTCACGAGTTTTTTATTGTAATCAAATAACGATGCCGAAATATTTTCTAGGAAGTTAACTTCTCCCACTCAAAAAGGCTAATTAAGAAGATTTCCAAGAACCTCATTGGGAATCAATTTAAGGTCATATATAAACGAATGAAAAAATGAAGACCAAAGAGATTAGCTTATTTTGCTGGAATAGATTAAATTTAGAGTTTAGTTTTAATAACATCAGAAATTTTCACGATGTTTATTTACTCTCTTTATCAAATAAGCGAGACCCGGAAACTTTCTGGTAGATACTCTTACCTACACCATAAGAAGGTACTCTAAAAAATTTAAGTGCATTGGGAGAATCAATGTTAGGTCCCAGTTGTATGAAAAATTTCTATGTGTACAGCCTTATTTGTATACTAGGCCCTAAATCCGATAAGATCTAAGAATTTAGTTTTAATACATCAGATTTTCAGAGTTTTTAATGTTTAATCAATAACAAGCCCGTATAAACTTATTCTGGAAATAACTCCTCCAATAGAAAAGGAGTAATGCAAAAAAATTAGTGCATTGGGAGGAATCAGTATTATACCTGCGATGGATGAAGGAAACTGTCATCTTTAACATTCAATCCTATAATATTGAAAAGTAGGAGCCTAATGAATTTAAGAAATTTTGTTTATAATAACATCAGGTCCTTTCAACGCGAGATTGTTGTTTTCAATTCGGTTGACTTTTTAATCCAAATAACATGTTCGAAAAAAGTTTGTCTGAAGAAAATACCTAACTAGATAAAAGCTGGCTAAATTATAAATAAAAGTGCTATATATGAAGAAGAAATACAAATCTAGTCACAAGCGTCTCCGAAAACTTGTAATACTACAGTCGTGCTATTGAAGTAGGGAGATATATTACACAAACAAATTTTTTAATAAGAAATTCTAGTATTTTAAACGTAAGTATTTATGAAAATTCGTCACAATTATGTTTATTATATATTTTGAGATGTAAGACATGCCGAAGCTCTGGAATAACTCTCTACTACTAAGAAAGGCCTATTAAAATTAAGTGCAATTTGTACAGAAATAGTAACCTCTCAATTGATTAACATAATACTTTATTTAACAATAGTATAATACATGTAATGACTGAATATACTCAAGATGTGTTGAAGTTTTTTAGTTTATTAAAGTAAATCAGATTATTCCGATCGGAGTATTCTTTTTATTTTATCATAACATGCCGATATTTTCTGGAATACTCCTCCAATAAGAAGGTATTAAAATTAAGTGTATTGGGAGAAAGATTAACCTATAGTACCGTGGAGGAAACTTTATTTACATCCTTATTGAATAGGCCTTATCAAATTTAAGAAATTGAGTTTTATAATATCAGATTTCACAGATTTACCTTATGGGTATCCAACTGCAAGATACCACCCAAAAGTAACCGTAGTGAACCTTCATAGGAAATAACTCCACAAATACAACCGATAAAAAGGGTATTTAACATTAAGATGCATTGGAGAGAAATCAAACCTTAGTCACTTAAGGTAAAATTTATTTATCCTTATTGAATAGGATTAATGAAATTTAAAAAAATTATTTTATAAACATCAATATGTTTCAGGATATTCATTTTTTTATCTTATCAATAACATGCCGGCCACCACGTCTTTACTCTGGAATACTCTTCCATATGGTATTGAGAAATGTAAGTTCATTAAGTGCATTGTGAGAAATCAATTAGCCACTGAGGAAACTTTATTTACATACTTATTGAATATGCCTAATCAGATTTAAGAATTTAGTTTTATAACATCAGATTTTCACTATTTTTTTTATTTAATCAATAACATGCCGAAGTCTTCTGGAATACTCCTCCATAAGAAGGTATTAAAATTAAGTGCATTTGGCAGCAACCAATTTAGTCACTGGAAGTCAAGGGATCATTCATTCCTTGACTGAAATAAGGCCTAATCAAATTTAAGAATTTTGTTTTATAACATCAGATTTTCACGATTTTTTTTTATCAAAAATATCCAGAAGTCTTCTGGATTACTTCTCCATAAGGTATTAAAATTAAGTGCATTGGGGGAAATCAATTAGTCAGTGAGGAAACTTTATTTACATCCTTATTTAATAGGCCTAATCAAATTTAAGAGTTTAGTTTTATAACATCAGATTTTCAAGACTTTTTTTTATTTTATCAATAACATGCCGAAGTCTTTTGGAAAACTCCTTCATAAGAAGGTATTAAAATTAAGTGCATTTGGAGAAATCAATTAGTCAGTGAATAAAATTTATTTACATCCTTATCGAATAGGCCTAATCAAATTTAAGAATTTTTTTATAACATCAGATTTTCAAGATTTTTTTTTTTATTAATAAATGCCGAAGTGATTTACTGAATACTCCTCTATAGAAGGTAATTAAAAATTAAGTGCATTGGGTAGAAATCAATTAAGTCAGCGGGAAACTTAAATAAATTGGAGCAGGTCCTGAGTGAATAGGATTAATCCAAACTCTTGTATAATTGAATTCCCTTATAACATCAGATTTTTTATGATTTCCTTTTTTATTCTCTTAATAAAGATATAACATATAGCCGGGTTCTTCTGGAATACTCCAGCCATAAAAGCCAAAGGTATTAAAAATTAAGTGGGCATCTCGAGAGTGAGAATAAATTAATCAGTGAGGAAAACCCGCCAAGGAAAGCCCAATCTTATTTACTATCCTTAGTGAAATAGGCCTAATCAAAATTTAAGAATTACTTTTTATAAACAATACAGAATATTTCAACGGTTGTATTTTTTATTTACTAACTCAATACATGCCGCGAGTAAGAACCGTTCCTCTGGAATACTCCTCCATAAGAAGTATTTAAATATTAATAATAAAAGTGCGTATGTGGACGAACCATCAAAACGTAGGTGCTTTTAAACGCAAAGTACCTCAACGCAAAATAAACTTCAATATATATCATTGAAAAGGACAATCACCATAATTTACAATAATAGTATTTTAGAAATTTTTAAATAGTCAAGGTGTAGAAATGAGCTTTACACTGCAAAAGTAAGTGTGTATTTAGTGTCTATTTGCTTCCTCAGCAACAAGATATCTGTAAATTAGGTTTATTAGGTGTACCAATATGCCTCTTAAGCAATTAATAATCCAATATCTTCTTTGATTTCCTTTATGTTTTCACTGGCTGATGAAAAAATTATAATATACTCTAGGATATAAATGCAATGTATATGAAGGCCTTGATACAGTGCTTGTACTTCATGAGGAACTAATCTTTTCTAAATATCTTTTTCTTCAGTCATTTATGATTATTAAGCACAGTTACCTGTCATTTCAGAAGTTATGAATTTTTAGGATTAATTATAAAATTTTATCAATATTCAAAGCGACTTTACCTTGAGAATGTATTTTATTTTATTTATTTTGTCAGAAATCCAAGATTAATTACCAATTTACATCAAACTAGTCAAATTTGATCTTTGTCATTGGTAAAATCTAATATGCAAAAAATATAGCTTAAGAGTTTGTTTGTAGCAGGTCAATTTTAACTGGCTTATAGAAAATTCTTATCTTTCCTATTATTTCGTATGTAGAAATTGTAAAATCTGTGACAGGATAATAGGACCAAGTGGGTCCGATAAACGTTGAAACTTTCGTAAAAATGGTTCACATCTAAATGGGTAGAAGAAAAGCAAAATTTAAAAAAAGTCAAGTTTGCATTTTAAGAAATACCTGGGAACTATCAGATTCTATTACCCACCACCTGAATAAACTGTGGGTTCAGTATTGACATCCAACCACTGAGTACGTTTAAAAGTAAAGTAATTTTTGTTTGTAAGTCTAATTTTATAAATATAAATAATATATACCTTCAACTGCACATAAAAATCAAAAAATTAAACCTCATCAAAACCCTCAAAAGAAACACCTCAAAAAGTATAAATCCCTAAAAGAGAGAATATAAAACAAAATTTATGAGTCATGTCCATACCCAAAAATACAGTCTTAGAACAACATATCCTATTATGAACGGCCAAAACAAATTCTTGCCTATTTTTTTACGCAAAAGCACGCCACCACCTAAGGGCTTCAACCGTGATATCAACCCCCAAATACGAATGGAAAGAGATAAGAATGTATAAGAGAACAACCTCTACGGACAGGAAAAAGGAAAGACTAGCAGAAGGCATAATATAGATTGAATACTAAAAATAAGAAACGAAACAAGGATATAGGATAGTAGATATAATTTAATGCGAATGTCGTTCCTCGCCTCAGGTGGTTCCTTTATTAATTCAACCCTTAGTTGACAAACTACAATCTCTCTCATTTTCCACAATAATACACAGTAAGGAAAAAAATAGTATCAATAATATGTAACTTGGTCCATTAATACTCAATCAGCTTAATGATATATATTTTTTTAAAAATTTCACATGACTTTTTTGGAATTAACCCCCGACTTTCACAAAAGCATTATCTTAAAACGTTTGCCCTATAAAACCGCCATTTTGTGTCCGGTTTCGACTAAATTTGTAGAGGAGGCTTTGAGCAAAGATATACCATTATTATTATTATATAATCTCTTTAATACAGATGAATATTTATCTATATAAATTTCTATATATGTGTAATTAATAGCAAACCGGGAGCGTATATATAAATATTAAGGCGGATGTTTCTCTTACGTCCCTGGCAGAGTCAGATATAACTCACCATTATATAATAGGGATAATCTGCAAATCAGATTAGTCCCGTAATTTCGTAAATTCTGTAGAGTGTATAATTCATACTAAAAATGTTATAATAAGAATACAATGAATAAATAATATAGACAATTAATATATATATAATATATACAATAGAAATATAGTATAGAGAGAGAGAGAGAGGAGAAGGAGAAGAGAGGAGAGACGAGATGAGAGAGAAGGAGAGTATGACACGAGAGAGAGTATGTAGAAGACGACGAGAGAGAGAGCAAAGAAGTAGAGAGATTCCTAAAAATATACTTATGATTATCTTCAAATTTATTCGCCTAGACTAAATCAATGAATGATCAAACTACCATGAAACGTATTAACGCGCATGTTGAAATTTACCCGTATTTTTTCCGATTTGAAGCATATTTGCAATCAAAAGCGCTATGATATCAATGCGCAACAAAATTGAAAGATGCAAAAATATTGACAAGATCTATGTACGTACGATAGGGCTTTAGAAATTAATGTAAGTTGTAACCTCAGGAACAGAGTAGCGAAGGAAAATTTCCAAAATGAAATTTACAGTGTGTCTACCGCATATTGTTATTAGCATGAGTTTAGCCTGTCCTTTTAATTTAAATTTATTTTATAATAATCAGTTGTCTAGTTTATTAAACTTTCAAATAAAAATTGTAATAATTTATTTTTTAACTATTAACACCATAAATAAATTATTTTATTAAAAGCTCAAAAATTTTGGGTAGTAGCTACCTACCCTACCTATGTATAAACGTCCCTGAGTATAGTAGTCATCCTATATAGTTATATATAATAATATATAGACCTATATATATATATATATATTAATACTAATATATATATATATATTATATATATATATATTATATATATATTATATACTAGGTATACCAATATTAATATAAATAATATAAAAACAAGAAATACTGAAAATACGATTGGATTTTAAAACTTATTGTTTTGTTAAATTTATAGATTTTATAGTGCTGTATGTTTGATTGTACCTACAAGATTTTAACGAAAAGTCAAAGGAAAAGGGGTGTAGGGAGGGTTGAAAGGCAGATATCCGTCACAATAATTGTGAACTATGATCGTATTATCAGGATGTTTGCCTGACGAGGATAAATACATCCCTTACCTGTGTTCCTGTAGGGACTGTTTTTCTTTTTTAAAAAAATGTTTTTGTTTTCCCTTGATTGACGAATTTAATCAGCTCTGACTATGTACTTTCATTCAGTAGTTTCTATTATGTTAACAATTTCTTTAAAATTCTAGCAGAACAAGACGAGTTGTGGAAACTTTCTAAAATTAGGGCATATATCAAGAATCAAAATGGAGCAATATAAAAACGTCCGAGACGAAAGGCCTGTAATTCTGTAATTCGAAGGAGGAAGAAACTTCAAAAAGACTCCAAAATTAAGACAAAATACCGTATCCCAATGTTTTTTGGATTTTTCACTTTGATTATGAACACGCCTAAGTTAATAAGCCTGAATATTGCAATTTAACATTTCGGCCCTTGAAGTTTTTACTAAAATTATTATATGACATTTTATTATTCATAAAATATTCTAATATTTGTTTTAAATATTATAACACAATTTATATTCAAAAACGGGTTTGAAGTCCAACCCACGTACAATTAGCATCGATCAAACAACCAAAACACCACCCCAACACATAAATGAGAGGTCAAAAGTGAAACTGTCATTATACCATTAAAAGAAAGGTGATCTGGTATTGCTAAATTTGTAAAATTTCGTTTATATTTTCAATGCAACCTTATGAATTGTATTATATAGTACTTTTTTTTTTTACCAACACATAGTCTTTTTTAAAAACTAACTAGTTTTACATTCAAACAAGGTAGTGAGCACCCATTCGCCTCCACGACGCACGACCACCCCATCCACAACCATCAACAACAACTACTATGTATTGCTGAAATAAACTTTTTAATAAGTAATCTTACGAATTTAGGTATAAGTGTTTTAAAGTTATAATTTAGGAAAAGTAACAGATAATAAGATCCTGGTTCACTAACTGAAATATGGTAGATTTTATTTATTTTATATTTAATTGGAAGAATTGGAAAGAAACATTTTCGTTAACGCAGCGATAATTTTATAATAACAATTTTTTATTGTTAAGAATATGATATTAAGCCAGTATTTATTATTTCAAAATAATTTTATAAGAACAATTGTAATTTAGGAAATATAAAGTGGGAAAAATAAAATCGTTCTCAGGGAAATAAAAGACTCAATTAACTCCACATTCTCCAATATCCTAAGATTACGGAGGAAGTTGAAACACGTTCTGAGTATATATATATATATATATATATATATAATTTAATATATATTATATATATATATTATATGTATATATATATATATTATATATCATATAATTATATATTATTTTGCATACTATATATATATATAATTATATAATATCTTTTCCATTATCTGGACCTGCAATTAAGAGCAAGCAACTAGTGTCACGTGATAAACAATAGGCTTGTGATTTCTTTTGTAAAGAAAAAGAACTGACAATATAAAGCAAGTAACTTGGTTCACGTGACCCCAATATAAGAAAGAAACTGGGGTTACGTGACCCCATTAAAGAACAAGCAACTGGGTTACGTGAAACCATTTAAGAAAGATATCAATGGGGTATTGACTCCAATTGTAAAGAAAAGAGATGAACAATATAAGAACAAGCACTGGGGTCCACCGTACCCCAATATAAAGAACCAGCAACTGGGGTGGGGTCACCTAAACCGCCAATATGAGAAAACAGGCAACTTGGGGGGGGGTACACGGTGACCAAATATAAAGAACAAGCACTACTGCACGAGACCCTAATATAAAAAACAAGAAACTGAAAATATAGGAAACAGCACTGGATCAGGTGCTCAATATAAAGAATCCAGCAACTGGGGTCCAAAAAAAACTTAAATGAAGAACAAGCAAATAGGGTCACGTGTGATCCCAAATATCAAGAACAAGCAACAGCAGAAGCCAAATTTTAAAACCCGAAAAGCAAAAACAAAATTTTAGCAGTGCCCCCTATAAAAATTAATATAGTATATATATATATATATATATTATATATATATATATATATATTATCATATATATATATATTATATATATATATATTATATATATTTATATATATATATAATATATATATATATATATATATATAGATATATTTATATACATATACTAATATATATATAATATATATATATATATATATATATATATATATATATATATATATATAATTTTTATAAGTGGGCACTGCTAACTCGATGGATTTAGTACTTTTCGGGTTTTTAAATTTGGCTTCTGCTGTTGCTTGTTCTTGATATTGGGGATCACGTGACCCTATTTGCTTGTTCTTCATAATGTTTTTTTTTGACCCCAGTTGCTGGTTCTTTATATTGAGGTCACCTGATCCCAGTGCTTGTTCCTTATATTTTCAGTTTCTTGTTTTTTTTTATTAGGGTCTCGTGACCCTAGTTTGCTTGTTCTTTATATTTGGGGTACGTTCCGCCAGTTCTTGTTCTTCATATTGGGGTTAGGTGACCCCAGTTGCTGGTTCTTTATATTGGGGTTACGTGACCCCAGCTGCTTGTTCTTTATATTGTCAGTCTCTTGTTCTTTACATTGGAGTTAATTGACCCCATTGATTTTTCTTTATAATGGGTTCACGTAAACCCAGTTGCTTGTTCTTTATAATGGGGTCACGTAACCCCAGTTTCTTTTTCTTTATATTGGGGTCACGTGAACCCAGTTACTTGCTTTACATATTGTCAGTTTCTTTTTCTTTACATTGTTATCACGTGACACTAGTTGCTTGCTCTTAATGCAGTTGCCAGATACATTGGGAAATATATATATATATATATATATATATATATATATATATATATTAATATATATATTATAATATATATATATAAATAGTATTTTTTTCTTTTTATATATATTATATATATATATATATATATATATATATATATATATATATATATATATATATATATATATATATATATATATATATATATATATTTTTTATAAGTGGGCACTGCTAACTCGA
This sequence comes from Trachelipus rathkii, assembly GCA_015478945.1. Lineage (NCBI taxonomy): Eukaryota > Metazoa > Arthropoda > Malacostraca > Isopoda > Trachelipodidae > Trachelipus > Trachelipus rathkii. Next base: position 60,523 of record JABUQX010126230.1, read on the forward strand.
TGGATTTAGTACTTTTCGGGTCTTTAAATTTGGCTTCTGCTGTTGCTTGTTCTTGATATTGGGGGTCACGTGACCCTATTTGCTTGTTCTTCATTTGGGAATTATTTGACCGCCAGTTGCTAGTTCTTTAATTTTGATCACGCTGAAAAACCCCAGTGTTGTTCCTTATATTTCAGTTTCTTGTTTTTTTATATTGGGGTCTCGTGACCCTAGTTGCTTGTCCTTTATATTAGGGTCACTTTACCCCAGTTGATTGTTCTTCATATTAGGGTTAGGTGACCACAGTTGCTGGTTCTTTATATTGGGGTTAAGTGACCCCAGCTGCTTGTTATTTATATTGTCAGTTTTCTTGTTTCTTTACATTGGAGTCACTTGAACCCCTTGTTTTTTCTTTATAATGGGTTCACCCTAACCCAGTTGCTGTTTCTTATAAATGGGTTCACGTAACCCGCAAGTTGCTTTTTCTTATATTTGGGGTCACGTAAACCCAGTTACTTGCTTTACAAATATATTGTCAGTTTCTTTTCTTTACATTGTTATCACGTGACCTAGTTGCTTCTTCTTAAATGCAGTTGCCAAATACATTTGGAAATATATATATATATATATATTTATATTATATATAATATATATATATATATATATATATATATATATATATATATATATATATATATATATATATATATATATTATATATTATATTATATATATATATATATTAACTATATTATATATATATATATATATATATAATTTTTATAAGTGGGCACTGCTACTCGATGGATTTAGTACTTTCCGGGTCCTTTAATTTGGGCTTCTGCCTTGTTTGCTTTGTTCTTCTGATATTGTAGGGTAAACCCCAATTGCTTGTTTTTTTCATATTGGGGGTTATTTGACCCCAGTTGATGGTTCTTTATATTGAGGTCACCTGAACCCAGTTGCTTTGTTCCTTATATTTCAGTTTTCTTGTTTTTTTATATTGGGGTCTCGTGACCCTAGTTTCTTGTTCTTTTATATTGGGGTCCCGTTACCCCAGTTGCTTGTTCCTTTATATTGGGGTTAGGTGACCCCATTTGCTGGTTCTGTATATTGGGGTGTAAGTGACCCCCGCTGCTTGTTCTTATATTGTCAAGTTTTCTTGTTTTTAATTGGAGTCACTTGAACCCCAATTGATACTTGTGGTTGCAGATGAAGAACAACCACTTGCTTTTCTTTATATTTGTATCCTTTGAACCCAGTTACTTGCTTTACATTTGTCAGTTTCTTTTTCTTTACATTGGAGTCACTTGTGTGACACTAGTTGCTTGTTCCTAATGCAGTTGCCAGATACATTGGGATTATATATTATATATATATATATATAATATATAATATATTATATATATATACTTATATATAATATATATAATTATATTATATATATATATATATATATATATATATTATATATATAATTTTTATAAGTGGGCACTGCTAACTCGATGGATTGAGTACTTTTCTGCTCTTTAAATTTGGCTTCTGCTGTTGCTTGTTCTTGATATTGGGGATCACGTGACCCTATTCGCTTGTTCTTCATATTGGGGGTTATTTGGACCCCAGTTGCTGGTTCTTTTATTGGGTCCATGTTCCAGTTTTGCTTGTTCCTTAATATTTTCAGTTTCTTGTTTTTTTATATTGGGGTCCCGTGACCCTAATCTGATTGTTTTAATATTGGGGTCACGTTACGCCAGTTGTTTTCTTTCTTTATATTAGG
>JABUQX010126231.1:0-17500 GCA_015478945.1 Trachelipus rathkii
GAAGAAGAGAAACATTTTATTAGATTTTTTCAAAAAAAGGGACAAAAAAAAAAAAAAAATTTTAACCAAAATTGAACAAAAAATAATCCTAAATTTTCCAAAAATTCAAATGTTTATTTATGTAATATAGCCTTATTTCATATAATTTAATATATATTTTTATATTATTGATTTTATTCATCTTAGTTTAATGAAATCACATTTATTTATATCACCACATTTGTAATTACACGTGAGTGTAATAATTATTTTTAACAAATTTTATAATATCATATTATAATTTTTCTAAATATATAACATTATCCTTTTTAGTATCAGAATTACAACTTGTACCTTTTATTAAAAATATTATTAAATTAATTATATTATCATTATATATGATTGTTTGGTATCGATCTTGAATACACTATATACATTATCAACTTCTCCCTGGTTTAATGTTGACTTTATATAATTCACTCTTATCTTCAATTATTTGTATTCCTCTAAATATCTCATTAAGTCATAATATATTATATATTATAATTATTTATAATATATAATTATTATCTATTATAATTATTTAATTATTATTATTATTTTTATTATTACTATATATATATTTTGAATAAATTATAATTTAATATTTTTAAATTACATTATTAAATTATTACATATATTATTTATTTATTATTATGTATTATATTTATTTTACATTTATTATTTTATAAATTATTTATAATTATTATCAATCCTCAACCCAATAAATATAACTTCAATTATCATGACTATAAATAATTATTTACAGCTTTAAATAATATAAATAAATTAACTCTTTAAGTTTTAACGCATACGATGATAAAATTCTTAATTTAATTCGTTATAAAATTAAATTATTATCTTTAATCTTTGTGTAATTTGGATATAATATTAATCTACTTTATCACAAAAATAATAATAATACTCCTTTTTAGGGATACAAATTCTTGACTTTATAAAGTAAATTTGGTATAATTATGGATATACTATTCTTGAGGATTGATTATGTAGATACCTGAGCCTCCAAAACCTTGGGGCATTTTTCTTTTCGGTACAAAATTTTTCCTCAAACGTAGCACAGAAAGATTATAAGTTCGTTTATTAATGTAGAATTAAAGTTATGATATGGCAAGCCCCTTTCCTCGCGCATTATAACTGACAAACAAGAAAGCTAGGTGAGCCACACTACTATTATTGTGTAATATTTTTTCATTTAATTGATACACATGTTAATCTTTTACAAACTTTTACTTCATTATTTAGCAACTTCAGATTTTTTGAATTGAGATAGAGTTTGGAGGATTTTTGATTATATAATAATGAAGATAAAGGTCACAGTAGAATCATAACATATTGTAATTTAATTTAAAAGTAACAGTGAATATGATTATGATCAACAAAGAGGAGTTTTTTAGTTAAATAATAAATTAGACTACAGCACTATTAGTATAAGATAAAGTGTCACTAGCAGCCCCAGATATGTAAACGAATAATTTCCATTTAAAATTAATTTAATAAAGCAATAATTTCCTTACACAATTTCTCACCCCTTTAGAAACTTGCAAAATTGACCGTTTACATAACATATTGAACATTAGCCTAATTTAGGGCTTTCGAGCTTTAACTAATAATAATAGTTCCATAACAAATAATTAACCTAATAGCATCATAAATGTTCTATTTATTATAACTAAAAGCCGTATGAGAAATCTTGGGCATATCAATAACAATCTAATACAATCATCTCGAAATCACGCATCAATACAATCGATCTTTCCACTTTGTTCTTTAATAAATTATCTGATTAGTTACATTATCTCTATCTTGTGATCTTTAGTGACTTCGTGGAAAATCTTCTCTCTCTCTCTCTTTTCTTATTGTATTTTATTTTTTATTTTTATTCATTTAATTATATTCTATATCTTCTCTCTCTCTACATTATCTCTCGTTTCATCCTATCTAATCATATATAATATCTCTTGCGCTCCGCGTAATTCATCTCTTCTCTATATCTATCTATCTCTCTCTACCTCTCTCTCATAGTATCTTCTTACTCTCTTATACTTTACTCTCTCTATCGTATATACCTTCTTCAATCTATCTTCTTATCTCTTAACTCTTCCATTCTCTTATTCTGCATTCTATAATCTCTAATATCTCTCTATTCTCTCCGGTTGGATTATTATCTTTATCTTGAATATTGATCTGTGGCTGTAGGAAATAATAACTTCACATATCTCTCACTATTATATATTTATATCTCTCTATATATCTCCTTCATATACTTATACTATAATCGCGCCGGGAATCGGGCGGATAGTGAAATTAGGTCCGGCAATAGTCGGATACCCGGATATACGGCCTCGAAAGTTAAAAATACCAGGAAATACGGGTATTGGCTCCCGGATTATTGCGGCAGTTCCCTGTTAATCATTACTATATCTGTATCTCTCCTCAGGTAAGTACGGTTATGGAGGCCCAAGTACAGTCATATATTTTCCCCTGGGAAAAAAATTTTAGAGTCTCACTCACTATACTGAGCTCATGGTAATCATCTCTCCTACTCTCTTCTCTCTATACTCATCTTTACATTCATTAATATATATAATCTAATTATCTAATATAATATTCAATATCTATGTAATAATATATATATCTCATACGTAATATATAGTATTACTCCTAGGGACCTGCTAGTAGTTGAATTTATTACTGTATTTATTGAATATTTTTGACCCTCTGAATTTTTTTTCAGAAAAATCATGTTGGAGTGCTGTAGGCCCTTAGCATATATACCTCATGCCACTTTGGCCCAGGTATTACGTGCTCTATACTCTTCATGCTCTCTCTCTCTCGTCAATACTAATATAATATATTATTACTCATTTCTTATATTATCTTTATTTACTAACTATATATATAATATATATATATTATACTATATATATTATATATTAGTATATATTATATATTGTATTAATATCCATATACTATCTTCTTCTATATCTATTTTATATATTTTCTCTCTATTCTTAATATATAATTATATATATCTATTATATATTTATATTATATATTACTATATTATTATTCATATTCCTAATATATATATCTATATATTTTATATAATCTCTATATAATATTCTATAATAAATACATATGATATATACTATATCTAGATAATTTATATATATCTTATATATATATAGTTTATACTCATATATAATATATCCAATTATAGTATATATATCCCGGTATAGCTTCGGGATAATCGTGATATATCATATATATATATATACTATCTATATATAATCTATCTATCTATATCCTTATATTATAATATACTATTCATTATATATATTATATATTATTATATATTATATATACTTATTACATATATATATATTATATATAATATTATATATTTACTATGTCTTATATTCTTAATACCTATATATAGTATACTTATTATATATATATTATGTTATTATATAGGGTGTTACCGGAGTTATGTTAACAGCGGTGTATCACCGTACGGAATGTTTAAGTATGAAAATGTGTTGGAATATAAGTTCGATTATTTAATTCACTAAGGAGGATGGGATATGTTACGTTTGGTGTCTGCCGCACCCAGGGCGCACTTTTACGAAAACCGTGCCCCAAACATGTGAATGGTCGATAATGGGGTTGATATATTCTTTTCATGGCTTCTGTGAAATCTGCACATAAAGAAATGCGAGGTGGGTCTCTCTCTCTTTGCACATTTCTTGATATCTACGATTCTGCTTCTTCGTTTCCCAACGCGCCAATGTACATAATTAAGCCGTCATGTTACCAACATAGATTTTACAGATCGTGAATCCGTGAAAAGGGTTGAAGAAAACAGATGGTTGTTCAACATGCAGCTCATAAGAACTATCGGATACATTAATGAGTATATAAGTTGGTTAATAGTTTCATATACCAAATCTTTCACCTAAGAATTCTCTCATCCACAACATGCAGCAAGGGAGAGAATGTCAGGCGTGTCTTCAACTTGTGTACAATACCATGTATTTACTAAATATTTAATCTTCAGCATCGCCTCATCCACTCGTCAATACATGTCCAGCCCCTCTCTCGGTGTTCAGTTCTCTATTGGCTTGCATGATCATGCTTCGTAGGTAGTGGTTCGATTCTATCTACTTTTGTGACGGTGGGTTGATTGCGAGCTCCTTAACTGGTCAGATCGTATAAAGCATCATGCTTCAGTGAGTAGCATTAGACCATGAGGCTCGTGGGATGACTGGGTAATGTCTGGAAAGGACAAGTACTTCCAGAACTCTCCCATTTCAAATCCATTCCAGTGTTACTTGCTCTGTACGAGATGTAAGCTTCTACAGGATAAGTTGCATGGGATGTATTATAATCTCAAAGTGAAACAGCCCGGATTGGCCTATGTTACGTTGACACTCTGCGACTACGCCTAGCCAATCTCCTTTGATTGAGAAAAGGCTGGAGTCTTGTCGATTTGCGAAACGTTTCTGCTCCCGAATGGTCACGTGTAATCAACTTTTGACTCCGCTCTTACCTCACTTTGTTATAGCGATCCATATTTCGGTGTTTAGGAGAGTCATACAGTTCCCTCAGGTTAATGGTGATACACTAACTTCTCTCCCCGTTGTGCTTTCCTTAACCCAGGTTTATCCCATCCAGACTTTTAGACGCTCTTTCAATACGAGAGAGTCTTGCAGATGGAGGTACCGCTTGCTGTGTCCATAAATTCCACCTTCACGGCTAGACTCAACAGTGACCGATTTATATCTACTTTGATTTCCCACGTTGCCTGGTATGCTGGTGACTGGCTGTGTGCATGTTCAGACGGGGGTTTGTTTCGCCTGTCTTGCGTTCCCCTGTTATACTTGTTCTTGGTCAGCGAGCTCCTTCGGCCCTACAGATTATTTTAACCCATACGTCCGGTACGACTCCCTTTAGCAGGAGCAACTACTTAGCTAGATTCAGGATTAATATCACAGCCGCTATCACTTTATTGGTTCTACTACCTTAGATGTACCCCTATATAGTAGCACACAAGTTTAGTATTGATGACTATATTATGAGATCTGTATTTGTATGCTAGTCACACTGAACTTCGTTCACGTCTGGTCCTCGATAAGTTTTATATATAAATATATATATATATATACATAATATACTACTTCATGCAACTAATTACTTAAGCCTAGCCTGTCGTAACTGCGGTACTATGATTGCGGATATATATATTTTTCTAATGGGTGTTGTTTCCACGCACCTTCGTTCCTTGACGCTAGCACACTGTTATACCGGACACGCACCCCTCGTATGTGACTTAACGTTGGTCCATGTATAGTATAGTATATTGCAGATCTGATACCTCTCTGGACGCCTGTAGACGTCGGTATACGGGATCGTCGCTGATGGATAACCTGTATGTTTCCCTCTTCTGCTGATTCAAGACTTCATTAGAGCGACGGATTCTGTTTCTGCGTACTGTCACCCTCCCCTGTTCACAATATGTCTGAGGTTGAGCTTACACTACCTCCTCGAGTCAAGTTTATACATATATACGTTTCCCTATACATACTTTATCTTTAACGCTCATTCATCCGGATTATTTCATGTACCATAACCTATCCACATCACTTATTGACTACTTGATTAGTATGGTTGTAATACTTCTGATAGTAGCCGTATTTTTAGGCTATACTTAATGTACTCAATATTCCATGTGCACTCTACAACGGGTATGCATTCCGTCTTTTCATTTTTTCCTTTGTTATTAGGTACTTAGATTTTTCATAATATACCTATTGGCTATTGACCTCTATGTTAACTTTCCCTCCTTTTTTCTCTTGGCCGTTTCGGCTTTGTCCGCACATTGCATCGTTTACCAGGCGGCAGTCTCGTTGTTATTAATCTGGTGGAACTCATTAGTACTGAGTTAGGGCACGAACCCCCGTAATCCATCATGTCGAGCGTAAGATCACACTAACTCTATTTTTTACTGTGCCATTTCACACCGACGCCTTAAGTAGAAAATTACACTTAAACAACTATAACTGAACTCATACACGCTATTGAGAGTTGTATGCGCTTAGTGAAGAGATGAGAGCAGGCGTACATATTCTGTACATTAGACGCAAGACGTATCAGCGTCTATAGAATTCCCCGCCGTTCTACTCCTCCGTACATTTTCCGTAACTGGATTTACAAATATCTTCGTTATGACTATATCATTTATCTGGTACTATATGTTCCCCTATACATTTATGTCCTGCCTTCCCGACTGGTATGGTCGCTATCAACCAATCTAGCTGGATCTTGTTCCTTTCTATTTAGAGAGCAGCACAAGCAATGAAACTCTTTAGCTTATATACACTTAAATACAGAATACCTTTATATTGAGATTAAATAATAAAGTGATTTTATTTTTCTCTGATAATCTATTATTTTCATTTCACCCTAACTACAAATTTGGTTAAATTCAAAATTCTAATCTAAATCCTTAGTGGTTCGTTCAAAAGTATTTAATAGCATATTGTGCCAGGATGACTTCTACTGAACATTATTTAGGTAGAAAAATCTTTCTTCTCAATTCTTAATTTGTGTTTTCTATCTACCTCTTTCTTCTGCGTCTCTCTCTCTCTCGTGATTCCATCTAATCTAATCCTATCTCTCTTCTATAATCTTCTCTTCGTCATCTCTCTTGCGGTGGGCCGTTCCGCATTTCATTCGAGTCTGGGCATTCCCTCCATTTGACGTATTAGGCCTTCGCCGCCATTACTTTGACTGTTGCCCGGATCATTTGCATGCTCTTTGCACTGCCTACTATCTTTCGCATCTCTTCTCTTCAATTCCGTCACTTCGCATGTAATTAGGTGGTAGTTGTGTGTTAGTGGTGTGTTGATGTGTGTGTGTGTGTGTGGATTGTGTCGTGCTGTGGTGGTCGTGATTGTGTGTCACAGTTATGTGTTGGTAGTGATGTGGTGTAGGTGTTTGGCATCGTTTGTAGTCGCTTGTGTGTAGGCGATGTCGACATCCAGATTCGCTGGGATGTACGTTGGCTGGTGTATATAAAACTTTTTTAAATTTTTATCTCATATCCGGTATATAAGCTTTACAGTTTTAATTGTGATTATGTAGGTTAGTTTATAAATATAACAACAGCACTTATTAGTGTTCTCTCATTGCCTCCAAATTATATATAGTACTAATACGTTTGCCACCCTATTTTTATTCTTATTTCATATATCTTTCACAATATTGTATGTTTCTTTACTCGCCTGTTTATAAATGCCCATTTGTTTCTTTTATGATCGTCCGCTCCGCACACTCATTTTCCCAATCACAGTGTGATTGCCCTCATGTAACCACAACATGATACAATCAAACTACTATACCCTTAAAAGGAATTGGCTATTGATAAACATCGGCACAGTCCTACACACCCCACGTCATCTTCCCTATATTACTACATTTATAACTTTACTACTCATCCTTTATACCTACTATCTATGAAACTTATTTCTATATATATATATATTATATTCCTTATTACTATTCTATCCCTATTATACTCCTATTCCTTTACTATAGTATAGTAATACCACTTGGTTGTTTTTATTATTCAATAATCATTTTTGCAATAATGTTGCCGTCCCTTCTCCAAGACGATGAAATGAAAGAACTTTAATCCGACAAGAAAGGAAAAGTTGAAACTATCTCGGTATCACTCCGGTCGAATTAACCAAATGTAATCCGGCCGCTTCCCGGAATGTTGCATTAGTAGAACAACTTGGCGGGATATAGCGGATAGAATCCCAGGACGTATAGTTTCTTTGCCGGATATCCGGCCCTCCAATCTTATTATATAAAGGACATTTTTTTTAATAAAAGTTCATAGCTCAGTAATTACAAATGAACACAGTATCTTGTTGCTTTCAAATTAATTTTCTACTAAGCTTAATCAATACAATTTCAAAATTTATACTTCAGCTAACGAGAATACTCTTATATAGAAGTAGAATATGGTGAAAGATACATTTTGTAGACTCTATATTTTTGATTTAAAAGTTATTTATTATGTATGTAAGATATTCAATCAAAAAAAAAAAAAATAAAAAAAAAAAGAACAAATAAAGAGATATAAGTCAAAACTGGAGGCTTCTAAAAGAGAGAAAAAGATTATTAATTTGTTTGTTATAGCAGTCATTTGAGTATAATCTCTATATGGTACTTATAGGATAAATTATTGAGATCATCTCTTATATACATTCAATATGGGAAAAAGATTGAATTTTTTTTTGTTATATTAAATGAGTTCCAATTAAATTAAAATTGAAAGCAGAATTATCTAATCTTTTCCAACAACGTGAGGGAGCTTACGAAGAATATTGCGAATAGAAATGAAATTACAAAGTAGTAGTTGCTCTCACAATTTAGAAAAATGAAAGTTATTCTATAATAAAAAATCCATAAAATATTACTTACTCTACAACCATTTATTATATCTGTAATATAACTAATACCTCATATATATCGTATATTAATCTATATATAATATACTAATAATATCTATAATTAACTATATATAATAAAAATACCAACATATGAAAACCAAAATAAAATTATTAAGTTACAAGTTTTTATCTAATATATTTTTATTAAAAAATTGTGAGAATGTTATTTATCTGAACTCACATTATTAGTTAAATATCAATTATATTAAGAACTCAATTTAATTCATAGATATAAATATTAGTAAAGTCATTTTTATGGAGATTATACTATTTCTATTATATATGATGTCTCATAATAATACTATACTGTCTTATTATTATTATCCTGGTATTATAATTCTAATGCCAATATTATAATCTTCACCCACCATTTTATTAAATGTATTAGTCAATTATAAAGAAAAAGTAAATACAGTATACTCTTATATTGAGTTCCAGGCATAAAATAATAAGGTGCTTTGACAAATGCTAACAAATTAAGCTATCATAAACATATGACGTAATGTATATAGAATGTTTACTGTTATGTTTATCTTTTAATCTTAAAGTGCCTCCACTGAAGAGAGGAATCGACATCATCATTTTCTTGACTCTATTCCTGACCTATTTGCAGAGACATATTTTACATTATTTCCGAATTCGAACATGTTAAGTTGATTAAATTACAATTTAATATAAATTATAATTTAAAAAACAGATTAACTTAGAAAATTAATGATCTTAGAATCTGTAAAAATTAATATAAATATTATATTATATGTATATAATATAATTATATATATATATAATATTATAGTATATATATATCTATATATCAATATAAATTAAATATTTAATCTATTATTTATTATATATTATGTATTATGCATAAAAACTATTATAATATAATAAATCAAAATATATATATATTACAAAATTTACAATCTCGCATATAAGAGATCTTTATTGTCTTTTTAGAAATTTTAAATACTGGAATCCATTCCTGAACTGCATTGAAACTGAGGGGAGATCGCAAGTTGATGATTTATATATCTTCTTCTATACGACACTTCAAGGCACAGATATTTTTGGCCTAAAGTTTCCAATATAAGCATGAATGAAGAAAACGGCTTAATAAACAAACAAAGTGGCCGTAGGTGGCTAAAAGCCACGCCTTGATTTAGTGGAATAAGCAAGATGTGTACAACCAACCAAAACTGGCCTCCGTCCTACATGGGATGTGAACGAATAAGACGTCCCCTGGGTTTAAGTAAAAATTAGGAGGCACAACTTATTTTTATTTCGATAACATAACAAAACTATAATCGATCTATATGATTTGTAAAGAAATTAAATCAAAATGTGCAATTGGTTTGAAATCATTATAGGACAAGTCGAGGGACTTTTCCACCTTCGCTTTTTATTCTAACAACACTATTATAACACCTAGTTCTAACCCACATATTACCTCACCACATGGTAGTTATAACAAGAAATACGACACATCCCACTTAAGAGCTTATCTATCTTATAAATAGCTCATCCCACAACCACAAAACAGTATATTCTATACGTACTAAATACTGTACGCTCCAAACATCACTGAGTCACGACTGCATGATTTACGTTTTTCGGCAAATGATCTAGCCTCTCAGAAGTTTCACCTTTTTCACAATAAGGCTTTCTTATCTACAAAAAAAACAAAAATATGGGCCTAGTGCTCGCTTTAGGGCCTCCTAGTTCAGATTGATGAATAAAGAAATTTGTTAAGTATACATAGATTGGTAAAACTCCAGTATTTTGACTTGAGTTCACGTGCATAGTATATTAAAATTATAAACATTTCATTTACAAAATGGTTTTTAAAAATTTATTTGAAGTTTTTTTACGCATCTGAAGTTTATTATTGAGTTTTTAATAGTATTATATAATTGATGTACTGAGTTTTATTAAATCAGTAACGCTCTGAAAAATTCATACATCTCGGCTTTTTTTCCGTTCGTGTAGGGATGAGGAAGTCACTGTTGGAAATGCGTTTCAAGATTACGATACACTCAGATATCGGATTTTCTTTTTTTATAATCGATTTTCTTTAAGCCTAAGCGAAGGAAATCGATATAATAGACATAGTGTAAGTACGTCAAATAATATCAAAGGAAATAAAAAATTTGTAAAAAAATTATTTGAAGTAATAGTACAATAAAAAAAAAAGTTACAAATTAATTCACACAAATACGAAATATATATATATACTATATATATATATTATATTATTATATAATAATATATTCTATATATATATTATATATTATATATATATATATAGTATATGATATATATGTATATATATATATATATTATATATAATATATATTTATATACTATATATTAATATAATATATATATTATATATGATAATTATATTATATATATATATATATTATATATATAATTATATATTATATATATATTTTATATATATAATATATATACTATTATATATATATATATTATAATATATAATTTATATATATATATATATATATATATCTATACTATATATATCTTATATGTATATAGTATATATATTATATAATTTATATATATATATGTAAAATTATATATATTATTTATATATAGTATATATATATACATATTATGTATATTATATATTATATAGATTTATATTATATATTTATATATATTTTATATATATATATATATATAAATATATTATATATTAATATAAGTATATATATATAGTATTATATATATATATTATAATTTATATATAATATATATATATATATATATATATATATAATTATATATAAATTAGCAGTAAGGGGATTATATATATATATATGTATATATATACTATATATATATATCTATCTATATATTACTATATATATATATATACTATATTTATATATAATATATATTATTTTATATAGTATATTAAATATATATATATTATATATAATATATATATATATTATATATATATATAGTATTTATATATTATATTATATATATTATTATTATATATATATCATGGCCCATTATAATTTATATATATTTATATATATTATATATAATAATATATATATATATATAATATTCTATATTAATATATATCATATTATATATTATGGCCATTAGGGGGCTCGAGCCCGGGACAGATGGGGGGACGTTTTCCATACCCCGTATATATGATTCGACGGTCATCGAGTAAGGACGCAATAAAAAATAGAAGGGAAGGGAAAAAGAGAAGACGAAAAACAAAAGAGAAGACCCTGAAGGAGATTGAACAGAAGGAAAATCTGATAGACTGTTTAAATTAGATTGAAAATATGAGAAAGTTTTTTTAAAAAGTGTCTTGAGAACTGTATTTGTATTAGACCATATGTCCTATGTTACTAAGTTACTGTAGTTAGAACCGTTAGGACATTATCTATTTGCGCATCGGGATTTTTTTTTTTTTTTTTTTTTTTTTTTTTTTTTTTTTTTTTTTTTTGTACAATTTAAAAATGTAAATTATTTTTATTATAGAAATTCGAGTTGGAGGAGCTACATTTCTTTTCAGCTACATGTCTTTTTGGCAATTTCTTGATGATCAATCAATTAAAAATTAAAGAAAGAAGAATTAAATTTTGAGTTCTACTTTTCTAAAGTGAAGCTGTTATTCGTAGGTTGTCGATATTGAAGAAATTTCTAAGGTTCTCTTGCCTGGTGGCAAGGGGCTGAAAACCCTTCCGATCATATTTTCTTTTTTCGTGAATGGTGGTTATAGTTTTAATTAAAAACTTTAACGCACCAACACACCTTGCAACCATGTGAGAAATGGTGATATGAAATAGATAATATTATAAGTTATAAAATACAGATAAATACCATATATCGATTATAGCCATAGACATATTCATCTCTATGTATAGCCAACTATTATGTTTTTAAATATTTATATATATATATATATATATAGTTAATATATATATATTATATATATATATATATATTTAGTCAGCTTAATTCAGCCACGCAAATGCTATTCGACATACTAAGAGTCAGCGGAGAAGTACTGTTTGAAGAAGCATAGCTGTATAAAAAACAACTCTTAGTTGACTTCAAGCCATATGAAACGAAACATTAAAAATCTTCGGAGCCTCAGGAGATGAGGGATGTATTTCGAGTCTGTCCGGCCGAAGTCCACGTTCCATTTTGTTTATAGTTTCGGAGATGCTAGATTATTAATTTGCAATATTGCTAGCACGAGTGTAATATAAGCCCTTATTTTTAACTTTAAAAGGATCTAAAACTGACATGACTTTAGGCTTTATTGAGCATAAAATTGCTATTACATTTTATCTTGCAAATAGATAAAATAATTACTAAATCATTCAATAATAATATATATAATAATATATCAATAATTATTATAATATAAGTAATAATATAATAATAATAATAATAATATAATAATAATATAATAATAAATAATAATATATAATATATAATATAATAATATAATAATAATATTAATAATAACATAATAAAATACTATCAGTACAATCATCCCTCTTCAAGGGATTTAAGCAATGGTAAAAAGCTTATGAAATTTGAATACAAACAATATGATTTCACAAAACTGAATATAATCTTTTAAACAAAAATTCTATAACTAACTTTATGAATTCTGAATACAAACAATGTGATATCACAAAAACAGAACATAATAGTTTAATCAAAATTCGTTCAATCAAAATTCTATAACTTTACAAATTTAGTCGATCCACTGGTCTTCGATCACGAGTAGACCTTCGTAATACTAATGGGTCTTCATCGGGGGTAGATAAAGTCTTGGTGCCCATCTCAGGTTCATTTGAAATGTCTGCATCATTAGATTCAACCCGCTCACGTCCACTGTCAATATCATCGGGCAGAAGAGGTGAATCATCAGCAACAACAGTATGAGGCTCAGACACATTTTCATCAGGAGAAATAATTACCTTAGGACAAGGGGAGAGGTCCTTAATGGAAACTGTATCCTCCCTTCCATTGTCGAATCGTACATGAGCATATGTAGGAGTAACCTCTAATAGTTTCACCTGTTCAACTAATGGATCATCCTTGTTTCTAATATATTTACGTAAATATACCAAGCTTTGGGGAGTAAGCCAACTAGGTAAACTGATTCCTGTCGTACTACGACGAGGGAATTTAAAGAAACGCTCATGAGGGGTGCAATTTGTGGCAGTACACAAAAGAGATCGAATGGAATGGAGGGCGTCGGGAAGAACTGATTCCCAACAGGTGCCAGGCAATTTTTTAGAAGCCAAAGCCAAAGAAATGGATTTCCAAACCACTCCCACATATCTTTCACATTGAGCATTTCCAGTTGGATGGTAGGGAGTACTCCTACTGGAAGCTATACCCCTCTCAAAAAGAAACTGCTTCACAGCAAAAGACATAAAGCTAGAACCACGATCCGAGTGCACGTAAGCAGGCATGCCAGTTAGGGTGAATATTTGAGTTAAACAAGAAATTACTGTATTGGCAGAAGTATCTCGACAAGGAATTGCAAAGGGATAACGCGAATACTCGTCCACCGCAATGAATAAATATTTATTGAGAGATTGAGAGATTAATGGTCCTTTAAAGTCTATACTCAATCGATCCATAGGATTCATAGCCTGAATAAGAGTGGTAGGCTTCGGTCTGAAGAACTGCGGTTTCAATCCAGCACATACATCACATTGTGATACAATACGTTTAATTTCATCCAAGGAGTAGGGTAAGTTGCGACTCCTTATAAAATGTGACATTCTTACAACACCAGGGTGACATAAACCCCTGTGTAGTTCAATTAAATCAGATACAGAAGCAGCAGAACAAAAAGCTCTACTCATTGCATCGCCAGCAATATTTAACTTCCCAGGTCGATGTACAATCTCATATTTGTATGACTGGATTTCAGTACGCCATCGCATAATTTTTTCATTCTTGATTTTTCCTTTGTGGTTCTGACTTAACATGTACGATATCGACCGCTGATCAGTTATTAATTTAAAAGGTCTAGCTAACAGAAAATGTCTCCACTGTCTAATAGCTTCAACAATAGCATAGCACTCCTTCTCAAGAGAACAATGATTTTTCTCCGAGGAGTTCAGAGTGCGAGAAAAAAAAGCTACTGGCCGTCCTTCCTGTTGCAGGACTGCTCCAATACAGCTATCAGATGCATCCGTTTCTACTGTGAATTCTAGAGTTTCTTCAATATGCATTTTCACAGCATTAATAATAGAAGTTTTTAAGGTGTCAATAGCAGCCTTAGAAGCCTCACCCAGAGGGAATGATACATCGATTAAGGGGCGAATTTTTTCTGAGAATTTGGGAATCCATTTTGCATAATAAGCAAACAAACCAAGAATCCTATCCAATGACTTTTTATCCCTAGGATATGGTAAAGTACGTATGGGATCTAAACGAGCAGGGTCAGGACGTAATTCATGCTCTCTAATTTCATACCCTAAGACACATATAGAAGTTTGAGAAAACTTAGATTTTTCCATATTGAGAACCATACCACACTCTTCAGCTGCTCTAATAAATCGTCTAAGATTGACATCATGAGATTTTTTATCAATTCCGCAGATTGTTAAATCATCTAAATAGCAAAAAGTGTCCCTTAAATCATACTTGTCAATAAAAGTATCCATCACTCTCTGGAAAGCAGCAACACCATTGGTAAGTCCAAAGCTGAGCCTATTAAATTCATACAACTTTCCACAGGCTTCAAATGCAGTGTATTTCTTATCATCTGGATGCAAGGGAACCAAGTGATATGCTGACGTTAAATCGATAACAGAGTATACAGAATACTTTGCAATGTTATTAACCAAGTTTTCAATATTTGGCAAGGGATAAGCATCAAGATATGTATATCGATTCACAGTAGTTGAATAATCTATAACCATCCTCTTCTTGGAATTATTTTGAGTAATCACAAGTACTTGAGCTCTCCAGGGACTCTGAGAAGGTCGTATAATCTCTTCCTTTAATAAACGCTCTATCTCCAACTTAATGAAGTTCACATCAGATGAATTGTATCTTCGAGAAGGAGTAGCAATAGGCTTCACATTAGGTGTTAGATTCTGAAAAATTCGAGGTGGTTCAATATTTAAGGAAGTCAAAATACTAAACTCGATTGTAAGCCGCAATCGTTTTTGCCATTTAAGGAAGTGATAATTGGACATAATACTTTTAATGCTCTTTTGGACACAGGTAGCAGTGAAAATTTTGTCTCATCAAGTGTTGTTAAACAGCACTGCTTCAAGGTTGACCCTTATTGTGGTATGATAACTATGGCTACCTCAAGGTTTACTCAAAAAGTGGAAGGCATTTGTTATGTTGATCTGACACTAAATTCGAGAGAATATAAGAATGTGAGGATGCTAATCATGCCTGGACTGTGCCAAGACATTATTCTGGGACTCCCTTTCTTGAAGAATCATAAATCTATTAGTTGGGGATTTGGGGGTCCTTTGCCTACAATGGAGTTTAGTTGTTTGACTTCCTTAAATATTGAACCACCTCGAATTTTTCAGAATCTAACACCTAATGTGAAGCCTATTGCTACTCCTTCTCGAAGATACAATTCATCTGATGTGAACTTCATTAAGTTGGAGATAGAGCGTTTATTAAAGGAAGAGATTATACGACCTTCTCAGAGTCCCTGGAGAGCTCAAGTACTTGTGATTACTCAAAATAATTCCAAGAAGAGGATGGTTATAGATTATTCAACTACTGTGAATCGATATACATATCTTGATGCTTATCCCTTGCCAAATATTGAAAACTTGGTTAATAACATTGCAAAGTATTCTGTATACTCTGTTATCGATTTAACGTCAGCATATCACTTGGTTCCCTTGCATCCAGATGATAAGAAATACACTGCATTTGAAGCCTGTGGAAAGTTGTATGAATTTAATAGGCTCAGCTTTGGACTTACCAATGGTGTTGCTGCTTTCCAGAGAGTGATGGATACTTTTATTGACAAGTATGATTTAAGGGACACTTTTTGCTATTTAGATGATTTAACAATCTGCGGAATTGATAAAAAATCTCATGATGTCAATCTTAGACGATTTATTAGAGCAGCTGAAGAGTGTGGTATGGTTCTCAATATGGAAAAATCTAAGTTTTCTCAAACTTCTATATGTGTCTTAGGGTATGAAATTAGAGAGCATGAATTACGTCCTGACCCTGCTCGTTTAGATCCCATACGTACTTTACCATATCCTAGGGATAAAAAGTCATTGGATAGGATTCTTGGTTTGTTTGCTTATTATGCAAAATGGATTCCCAAATTCTCAGAAAAAATTCGCCCCTTAATCGATGTATCATTCCCTCTGGGTGAGGCTTCTAAGGCTGCTATTGACACCTTAAAAACTTCTATTATTAATGCTGTGAAAATGCATATTGAAGAAACTCTAGAATTCACAGTAGAAACGGATGCATCTGATAGCTGTATTGGAGCAGTCTTGCAACAAGAAGGACGGCCAGTAGCTTTTTTTTCTCGCACTCTGAACTCCTCGGAGAAAAATCATTGTTCTCTTGAGAAGGAGTGCTATGCTATTGTTGAAGCTATTAGACAGTGGAGACATTTTCTGTTAGCTAGACCTTTTAAATTAATAACTGATCAGCGGTCGATATCGTACATGTTAAGTCAGAACCACAAAGGAAAAATCAAGAATGAAAAAATTATGCGATGGCGTACTGAAATCCAGTCATACAAATATGAGATTGTACATCGACCTGGGAAGTTAAATATTGCTGGCGATGCAATGAGTAGAGCTTTTTGTTCTGCTGCTTCTGTATCTGATTTAATTGAACTACACAGGGGTTTATGTCACCCTGGTGTTGTAAGAATGTCACATTTTATAAGGAGTCGCAACTTA
>JABUQX010126231.1:22500-39811 GCA_015478945.1 Trachelipus rathkii
GATAAAGATAAACAAAAGGTAAACATTTCTTATAATTACGTCATATTTATACTTAATTTTGTAATTGATGCCCGTTATTAATGTACATATAAAGATATACTGTATTATTTTTCTATTGCATTGCTAATACATTAAAAATGTGTGAAGATATATATGCATCAAGAATTATAATACAAGTATATATATATATATATATATTATATATATTATATATATTTTATATTATTTATATATATATATAATATATTTATTATATATATATATATATATATATTATATATATTATTTTATATATTATATATAAGTATATATATTATAGTATATCTATATAATTATTATTAATTAAAATACATTATAATATTATTTTATTAGATATATATATATATTCATATATTATATTCATTTTAATTTGCCAACTAATATGTATCATATTGTGCATATTTTGAAAGGGGGAAAAAGTAAAATTTGCTTTGCATTTAATTATTGGAACTTATTTAAAAAAAAAAAATTTCAATTCATTTTTCAAGAGAATATTAAGAGTGTTAATTATTTGTGTCTTTAATTTCTTCTTATGAGCTTGCTAACATTAAATCTTTGCCTCTTTTAGAAGAATCTTCAGTTTTGACTTTTTTTTTTTTTTTTTTTTTTTTTTTTTTTTTTTTTTTTTTGTAATACTATAAATAAGAATATTTTTTTAAATTGGAAAAGGCTCAATGTATCTTCACATATCTTCTTCAATAAAGTCTCTTGCTTGATATAAATTTGAAGATGTATGGATAGCTTTAGATTATTTAAGCAACAAGATACTGTCTTTGTATTTGCTGGTGCTTTTAATATAAAGGTCTGATATATATATAATTACGCGGATGGGCGGGATATCCGGCAATTATCCGGTAATCCCGGCTATCCGGCCAAGGTTTTTGACTTATCCGGTATCCGGCGGATTATATTTGTTATCCGGCGGAATAACCGGATACGGTTACTTCCTAGTGGTTCCTTCCTCGTTGGGAAATATTCAAAATGGATTTGGGAAAATTATATATATATATAATATTACTATTATATAGTATAATATATATATATATATATAATATATATATAGTAATGTTTATTTATATATATATATATATATATAGATATAGCATATATTATATATATATATATTAATACTTTTTGACTTTTCGATTGTTGGGTACCAATGTAATGTTTATATTTTTTTATTTAATCATTTTATCGTTTTTACTGTACAATACACTTTTACTTATCTGAAATTTGGTGGTGACACTTTTCATAAATTATATTCATTATAATTCAAGTTAAGAAAATTTTGTTTCATTTCAACCAATAAATTTTTGAATTTCAACTTTTATTTCCACTCAATTTAAGCTTTAGAATCTTTTTGTTTCAATTATTACTTTTTACAATAACTTTAATAAAGTACGGAATGTAAAAAATACCGATTTTTCGGTGTTGCTGCCAGAGGTACAAAGATGGCCAAAATTTGTGGACTATAAATTTTTGCATTCCACTGAAATTCACAATTTTTTTTTATTGTCTCTAACTTGGCGGAATTGCGTGAATAAATTGGCGGAATGATATAGCTTCAGAAACTGCAATTCCGCACATTTTTCAAATTATGGGGCATCGTCAAATTTCGCAATTTACTTTTTTGGTATTCCGAATTGGCGGATTAATGCGGAACGCCCACTCATATAATATTATATATATATATATATATAATATATATATATATATATATTGATATATAAATATATATAATAATTATATATATTATATATTAATTATATTATATATATATTATATTATATATATATATATATAGTATTATATGGGTGTCTTCACACGAAGTTATGTTACAGCGGTGTATCACCGTACGGTATGTTTAAGCATGAAAATGTGTAAGAATAAGAAGTTTCGAATATTTAATTCATTATGGAGGATGGGTATGTTAGTTTGGTGGTTGGGCCCGCACAGCGCAATACGAAACCGCGGCAAAAACCTGCGAGTGTCGAATTGGGTGATATACTTTTTTATGGCTTTGGTGAAATGCAATAAAAATGAGGTGGGCTCTTCCTCTCGACATTATTTGATACGGTTTGTATTGTATCGTTCACGCAATATCCATAACACTAGACGTCCTCCGTAACCATCATGTGCGTAAAAAGCCCGATGTTCAAATGAAATAATTAGGTTAATAAAACACGGCATATCAATAGTATTTAAAAAAATATCTATACAGCTACAAAAGGAATTAAATTAAATACTCTAATGAATACCTTTTAAGATTGCATTTGGATATGTACTATGGTAGCCTATAAATCGGTCATGTGAATGTGTACAACAACTACAGCCTATATATGGAGGGTTATGTCATTACACTATGATATATGCGTAATAAAGTGTAGCGAAACGTATAACTTCAGAGGGGTTTGTTTAGTCAGAGCCATACATTGACATGTTGGAGGTTGTACATTACGCAAAACAGGAATGCTCGCAGAGCTGCTGCAGAATATGGACAACGTTAACCACATCGACGACCGCCGAGCCACATGGAATTCCATAGAGTTTACAGACGGTTTAAGGTACACTTATCACATACGGGAGGGGGGTCGTGTCCCGACACGTTCGTCATTTGAACTGGAAGCTTCTCTGTTAACACCCAGATGAAATCGAACAGTCTCATTACGAACAGGCTAGTTCGGTCTTTGGAATATCGAAGGAAACCATACGACGAATTCGTGCTGCATACAACATGTATCCATATAGGCATACAATGTCTGGTTTGCATTCGTGGAGACGCAAGAAGGGCGGGCTGGATTACTAGCTGTCATTGATTGCTTCTATGGATGTAACCGGCTTATTTGGAAAACATTCTTATGGGACGATTGAATCTCAGATTTACCAATAACGGTATGTAAAACAGGTGGAACTTCAACATTGGGCGGAAACAAACCCCGTCTAACATTCACTAGCCATCACCGGTCTAATACTCAGTCAACGTTTGGTGTGGTATACACAATAGTAGGATTATCGGGCTTAGTTTTCCGAGGGAAAAATTTGACAGGACAGCGTTACCTCCATTTCCTGCAGACCGTCCTTGTTGAACTCCTGAGTGATATACCTTGGAGAACCAAAGAAGATATATTACTAACATGATGGGTTGCCAAACACATCACTGCAGCTATGTGACGACTACTTCGACAGAGAACTTTGTCCGAAGGGAGTTGGATAGAAGATTCTTGGGTATTTCCTGGCGTGCGCGTTCACCTGACTTAACACCAGACTACTTCTGTGGGGGTATCTCAAATACCGTGTACGCTGGGTTTATGACCCAGTAACCTCGCCCGATGATCTTCGTGTCGAATACCAACGCATGTAGGGGAATCAACCCTGCTTCACTGTCATTGGCATGATGGAACCTGGCACCAGAGGGCTGAGGCATGTAATTCGCGTGGATGGCGGCGTCTTGATATTTGTAAATACTGGTATGTACAAGTTGAACGGACTTGACTTCTTCTCCCTTCTTGCAATGTTGTGGATAAGATTTTTAGGTGTAAATTTTTGTTTAAACTATTAACAACTTTATTACATTAACATGTTCGATATTATGAGCTGTCTGAAACATTGTTTTCTTCACTTTTACATTCACTTTAAAACTATTGGTTGGTAACATTGACGGTTATTTAGTACATTGCGTGGAAAATAGAACCGTATAAAAAATGTCGAGAGGAAGAGCCCACCTAATTTTTTATGTGCATTTCACAGAAGCCATAAACAATATATCATCCCATTCGACATTTTTGCGCGGTTTTCGTATTGCGCGAGCGCAGACACCAACGTAACATATCTCCTCCTTAGTGACTTAAAATATCGACTTATAATCCTACCATTTTCTATTAACATCCGTACGGTGATAACGCTGTAATAACTCGTGAGACCCTATAATATCTGTATATATAATATATATATTATATATTATATATGATATATTTTATTATATATATAATATATATATTATGATATAAATAATATATAATATATATATATATATATATTTATATACTTATTATTTATATATATATAAATAATATATATTATATATTTATTATATTATATATATATATATATTAACCGGTATATTATTAATATATGTAATTATACGATACTATATATGTAAATATTTATATATAATATATATTTATATATAATATATATTATATATTATATATATATATATATATAATATATATATATATAATATAAGTATATATATAATATTCTTATATATAACTATTATTATATATATATATATATATATTATATTATATTAAATATTATATATATAATATATATATAATATATATTATATATATATATATATATATATATATATATATATATATATATATAATATATAATATATATATATATATAATATAATATAATATTATGTATCTATATACTATACTATATAAAAATACCGGGGTAAGGTTAGCACAGGATCCACAATATTTTCTGAAAAATCAAGTCAAAAATAAATATATCTATATGTATATACAGGTCTATATAATACTATTATATTAGTATAATTATATTATATATTATTACTTATATTATATTATTATTAATAGTATTATTATTTTATAATAATTAATATTTATTATAATATAATATATAATACTTTGATTTTTGGACTTAGAAATTTTTTCAGAAAATATGTGGAGGTCCTGTGCTATACCTTTCTTATACCAGTAATATATAAAGGATCTGCCGGATTATACGGCGGATATCCGGTTATCCGGTTTTTAACTTCCAGCCGGATATCCGGTTCCGGCTATCCGGCTATTCACTATCCGGCCCCACCTTTTCAGTTATATTATATTATATGGCCTATATTATATTATATATATATATATATATATATATTTATATATACTTATTATATATATTATATTATATATAATATATATATATATATATATATATATATATATATATATATAATATATACGTATATATATATATAATATTATATAATATTATATAATATTATATATATATATTATATATTATATATATTACAATATATTATACTATATTATATATATTTTATATATTATATATATATCTTATATATAATATATATATAATATATATATAATATATAATTATATATTATATATATATAGTAATATTATATATTATATATAATATTAGTATATATTTATTATATATATATATATATACTGTACTGTGACTTTTTACTTTTTTTTCTGAACAATTTTCTAAGTTCAAAAAATTTCTAAGTTTAGATAAGTTAAGTTAAGTAAGTTTTTTAAAAAGAAAATTCTTTAGTCAGCAAGCTTCTGTCATAATGTTCAGAATCTGGGTTATTACCAGGCCAATTTAAAACACAAATTTTTTTGAACTTAGAAAATTTTTTCAGAAAAAAGTCACAGTACAGTATCTACAAATATGCCATATATATACGGGTTTATTATGAAATATATATATATATATATATATATATATTTATATTATATTATATATATTATATATATATTATATAGTATATATACGAAACCAAAAATTCTAGGTTTCTGTACATACTATATAATATATATATAATTTTGAATATTTTCTTTAGAGGAATGTTGTATAGTTTAATTTCAGCTATCCAGGAGGAGTTTGTATTTTAGTTCAATTTACCAAAGAATCATTATATATGTAATTAATGATCGATTTTAATAAATATTTTGCTTTTAGAAAATTTGTTTAATGTATCATCACATGTGTAAGTGATCTATTAGGAATTCATATAAATTATATACTATAGCTTCAAGAATAGAAAGCGGTATAATATTGATTGATATATTTTCTTTACAATGCCTGGATCATAGTTCTTTTTTAGTTTTTTAAGGTAAAAGCAACCTGTGATCCACTGGCCACTAAGTCTGGCTGTTGAGTGGTTTCAAGTCAGTCTGGAAGAAGAAAACAATTTAGAAATACTTTTTGTTACTGTAATCTATTGAATTTTTTTTTTAATCAACCTGCTGGATTATAATAATTAATGATATTTTACTTTTACTCGTATATCTAAAATTTAATTAAAAATTTTAAATGTAAATAATGTGATTCTTAAAATACCAAAAAAAAAAAAAAAATAAATAAATAAAAAAAATAAAACAAATTGAAAGTTACATTGTATTAGATTATATTTTTAATTTTTTTTTTTTTAGTTTTAGAATAAATTGAATAGGTTATTACTTTCTCTTTTAGTAACAAAGTACTGTATGGATTTGTATTTATTTTATTTTATGGAAGCTGTTTTTCAATTACAATTTTTTTTTTAAATCGGACAACTTGTCAATAGAGTTAAAATAAAACTATCATAACTATCATAATATGTAATAACAGGTTCATCAAAACCCTTAAACTCCTCTCTCCATCCTATTTTCTTCCACACCTACACCCCTTGTAAGAGTTAGGCATACTTTCAGCCTATGTAAGAAACAATCTCACTAAAGACCAGCCTTTGTGTATCTTGATTTTGTTTTACAGAATAAACCTGAACTCGTATTGGAGCAAAGAGGTGAAAGTAGTTTGCTCAGTGCAGATGCGGCTCTTCGAGCACCATTAACTTTCAACTGTATTCAGGGCTTAATATTAGAAGCTTTACTTGGAACCAAAGCTCAGCAGTCACTATTGTAAGTACCTATGTAGTAGTGGTAGTAGTAGTAGTAGTAGTAGTAGTAGTAGTAGTGGAGCCAGTAGAATTTTGATGGCTCACTCCAGCTCCATCATTTTAAAATGTGACTCCGGCTCTGAATCCTTTATTTTATAATAAAAATATTTATATATATTTTTTTGCTCCAGCTCCAGCTCCACCCAAAACTAGGCTACTGTTGCAGCTTCAGTTCCTCAGACCTGTCTGTAATGCTATTTTTGCATTATATCAACCTTAACAAATTGCTCTGTCTGGATGTAACTTTAACATGCTTTTGGGAAAGAGAGGTTATTTTGTTGAAATTATTATTATTATTATTATTATTATTATTATTATTATTATTATTATTATTATTATTATTATTATTAAATAAGATTAAAGTTTCTGAGCTGATACTAATAATTTTATGAATATAGATACCATGATATCACTGTCTTTTTAGTGTATAAATAAATGGCTTTGTTTTTGGTATCAGATATTAAAATTATACTGATTATTTTTGGTAGTAATTCTCATATTAATCTTTAACTTGTTACAGATGGTGCAAGCTTTTTAATAGAAAATTTATTTCCAATGTTACTGTGGTAATCGTTGATGGCTGACTTAATCAGAATACCATCTGACCGGGATGAACCCCTGAAAGCAAATAGAAGGCCCTGTAGCAACCCTCGCAGTCCAGCAGGAGATTCAAATATATCACAATGCAGCAGGCCTGAAACCTGTTGGAAAGAATACAATGAAAGCCTTCCCTACCTTCTGTGATTTCTTGAAGTTTGAAGTTTCCTCCCACTGAAGACCCTGCCAGAACCTTTTTCATCATTCCATGTCCATCAGCATAGTTTTAAAGCACTTTAAAGATAGTAAAGATGTTTTTTTATTTTTATTTTTTGCAAATATAGGTTTTGGTGAATCTATTTAGTTTTTGAGAACATTCTTAAGGTGTTGATTGAATTAAGGCAGGAAATTGTTAAAAGCTAAAACTCAATTCTCCAAATAAGATATAATCTTAAGTATGCATCACAATTTTCATGTATTTTTGTGGCAGCTTAAGAAACTCTTAGATATCCTACTACATCCATACATTACATTATCCTACTTTACTTAGATTTTGTACGTAACTGTCTTCAAATTTTCCTTAAAGCTTTCAGCTTTTCTAATTGGTCAACTCCTCCCTCCCCACCCCCCAAGAGAACCATTGACAGTGGTGACTATATAACATATTTTTCTGATATAGTCATAATTTTTTTAATTGATGTTTATAAATTTACATAAAAAATCAAATTTCACGAAGGTTTAGATATGTCACAAAAGTTCACATTTTTTATCGTCATTTAAGAGCTATGGATGGTCTTATTATTATTGATTATTATTATTACATTATTATTATTATTATTAACAGAAAAGTTCAATAGCAAAACATGACCTAAGTCTCAAAGAAACTCCCAAAATACTCTCCCCCCTCATCCCCTTAAGTGCGACCCCTTAGTAGCCAAAAATTCACTCTAGAACTTCACACACTATTACAAACTTCTGATAAAATTCTGTGATATGAAGCAGAAATAACTCTCCTAAGAAAAGTGCTGAAGGGATTTAGATGATGGATAGGTCTTACATGTAAATAATATAAATTATATTAACAAAATATTTAGAAATTATAACAAAAAATTTAGTAATTATAACAAAATATTTAGTAATTATACCTCATTTCATTTGGTGGATCCTTTGTTTTAAACTAAACGATAAAATTGCTACTATTGTATTTGATCAAGATAAATAAATCAAAGAGCATAACTGTTCTCTTAAACTTAAAACGTTAAAGTAATGTTAAAGTCTTCTTGTGAAAAAAAATATATATGAAAAATTAAAATATTAGTAATAAAATTCAACTTTGTTTCTACTAAACACTATATAATAAAAACTGAACATCCTTCCTCTAATATAAAAATACATTGGATGGTTAAGTACATTTAATAACCCTCGCTATGGTATCTGATCAGGGTTAATCCCCTGGATCAGACCTACAACCATGCTCCTTCACAAAATCACGCCACGCTACTTCTATTATACACCATACAACCATTCTCACGTTCCTTTCTTTCAGACACTTTAATTAACTCAGTCCACTTTTTCTTAGGTCTCCCAGCCGGTTACTACCCATCACACTCGCCATTATACAACTGCTTAACCAATCTACTAACATCCATTCTTTCCAAATGATCAAACCACTTTAATACTCTCTCCTGTATACTCTTATTTACTACTTTCTTAACACCACACAATTCTGTAACACGCCCATTCTCCATTCTTCTCACACCTAACACCTGTAAGACTATCCACCTGGACAGATTTCACCTTAGATTTATACTTCTTATTCCATACCATGGTTTTACTACTATACATTAACACTGGCAACAATATACCCTCGTGCTGAAGGCTTAGCGCACTCAAGACTTAGTCACTTTGCATTCACCATAGATTTAATTGCACCAGCCACCTTCCTACCACTCACAACTTTCCTACTACACTCAGTATCATCCATTCCCTTTTCATCCAACATAGTCTAAATATTTAAACTCAGATACTTGTTCCAGTTACCTACCATGCAGTACCAGTTGCCTACCATGCAGTATGATTTCATACTACGGACCCTCTTACCATACCACCATCACTTTTGTCTTATCTACATTTATTTTTAAACCTCTTCTCCTTTCACACACCCTACTAAACCTCACTATCAATCTTCTCAAACTTTCCTCAAATTCAACACTCAAAACTAAATCATCTGCTTACAATGAGCAATGGCACCCTCCACTCTCTACCATTCACTATCAATCGAATGCCCTCCACTCCCCCCCCCTCAAATTCTTCACCACATCCATATACACATTTAAAAACCATGAAGACATAGTGCATCCCTGCCTCACTCTGTTATTAATATTAAACAATTCACTCCAGTCCATTTATTCTTACACACATTTCACAATTATCATACATTTTTTTAATCCCATTTAGTAACCTACCACCAACATTTATCATTAACACCTGCCACAGAACTTCCTTTTTTATTATTATTATTATTATTATTATTATTATTATTATTATTATTATTATTATTATTATTATTATTATTATTATTATTATTATTATTATTATTATTATCTTCTTATCTTATCTTCATCTACCTTTTTTCCCTAAGGGGTAAAGTGCGTGTCATGCACCGGAAACAGAAAAGTAGTAGAAGAATATCACACAAGTCCTATTAGTGAGAACTTGTCGCAGTCAGACGCTAGAATACGGGACCGCAGCGTGACCCTCACTATGGCATATTGTCAGTAGGTTCATCCCTTGGCCCAGGGCCAACCATACCCCTCAAAACCCCTACTCATTCACCTCACTCAAACCCCACATTTTCTCCTCCAGACATTCATTATTATTATTATTATTATTATTATTATTATTATTATTATTATTATTATTATTATTATTATTATTTCAGAATATAGATCATTGAGAATAGCAACCAAATGTCGTGTAGTGTTCCCTGTTGCATGCGAAGAAGAACGAAACCTCAAAGAGAAATTCACACCAATAGTTGAAGACTTACAGATCATCTAAATAGGGTTGGACCTTTCCTTTCTGGCTAAGAAACATGTAAAATTTAATTTTCCTTTGAGATTGGAAGGAACCTTGTCAGGGGAAGATCCACAACATGTTCCTCTACATTGCGTTATGAAAAGGTAACTTCTCCATTAGATTATTTTTATTTCTTAACTCTTATAATGTTTGATCGTTATCATTATGCTTTTATTTGCCCTTAGCAGGAATAGTCAGTCAGAATCAAAATATTCCCTGTATTGCCAATATGTATATCAACTCTTGTCATTTGTACATTTGCGTTTTCAAATTTGGCTTTTTAACTTCCATGGACTTTAATTTATTATTTATTTGAGTCATTGCTATATAAATATATAGTATATCTCACACATTAGATCAGCACTTGCATTCAACGTGACTTTTCCCTTTTAAACCTTCCTTGTTCAATTTCTGTATTCTCAAATTATCATTTTTTCTTTACTTCATTATTTCCTCGCCCCATTTATTTTTGGTAGTTTCTCTTTAATCTCTCCTTCTTGTAGCCTCCATCTTTTTTGCGACCTACTCTTCTCAATCATTCTAATTCTTAAGGAGGCTATGTAAGCATATTTTTTTAGGTTTCAATCTGGATTTTTTTTTTTATGTACTGCTGTTCTCATTTCCATTTCAAGTTGAAAATAGAAGAGTATAATGAGAGAGAGAAAAGAAAACTCCTCCTTAGGATTAGTAGAGGAAAGTAATGTGAAAATGAATATTTTGGACTGCAGGAAGTTTTGTATATAATAACCACAATATCTTCGATACCAAAGAAATATTAATAATCACCTAATAATTAATACAGAATACAGAAGTTCTCAAGTAATGTAACCTTTTTCTCCCTCATAGGTAACCCAAAACTCTCCAATGTATGGAATTGACTGCGAGATGTGTGAAACTACTTGTGGCATTGAGCTTACACGGGTTTGTCTGTAGTGGATGAAAAACTAAAAGTAAGCTTTATATATGATATATATATATATATATATATATATATAGGGCAGTATATATATATAGGCAGTGAGAGGTATATATAAAAAAATAAAAGATATATATATATATATATATATATATATATATATATATATATATATATATATATATATATATATATATATATATATATAACAAAACCAAAAGAAATAGAAGCCTTTATTAAAACATACACATAGCCAGAGTAAAACTACTACCCGAAAACATCCAGAACCAAAATTCTACAACTATGATGCCATCTTCATACCCCAAACCCCCAAAAAATTACACTGTACTAACTCTTATACATAACTCTTTACTATACACAAACACTACCTTACAAACTACACCGGCACTAAATGACACCACCACAAAAATACTTTGCAACAATGATAAATGAAAAGCCAGACAACCTAATAAACCCTATTCCACCACACTGCCCCAGAACAACCAAACCCTCACCAACATTTCCCACCTCTCAAAACCCTATAATGGGAGGTGACTTCAATGCTCACCATCCATAAGACAGGTACAATCCCAAGAAGAAGACCAAATGAGGAACAACACATCATATCCAACCTCGAAAACCTAAACATCCCAAACAACACAGCCACACAAACCTAACTTTAAACCTTAACTAAATGGCAATTAAAATTTAAACAAAAAAAGGAGGATAAATGATAAATAATGCTGACAATACTAAGACCACAGTCATCTAGTCGTTACGGATGTCATCATCTTTGCAAGTAGAGGACGTCGCCTGTAATTACATCATATGTTCAGAGAGTAATGATCATTAGTACGATTTATATTATGCTCTCATTTAAAAATTAGGTAATTTTAATTTGACACTTACCGTCATTATAATCCACATCACAAATATCATTGCCTTGGTAAGGATTGACATACGAATGTCATTTGTTCCTGCAAGTAACATCGCGGACGTGTCATTTACTACGCATAGACGTCATCAAATAGTTTTCTAAACAAAATGACACTGCCAACATTATTTGATTAGGTGATATTTATCTTTTAATTTAGTTTAATTGAATAAATTGCCTAATGTCCGATTATTTATCAAATTTAAATTCGCCAGATTTTTTTTTTCTTTTTTTTGTTTTTTTTTTTGCTTAAATTTTCTAATTGTGCCGTTTTGTTAGACAACCCTTGTTTTAATTACATTATTGTATTGTTTAAAGAAGACGCAAATCATGAGAAATTCCGGTTCCGATTGCTGCTAACTCCAAATATTTCTATTTAAGACCATGTCATATTTGATTGGGATCTCTACCCTAATCAATTTAATGGCTATCTAGTTTTTGATCTAAGTTATCTCTTGTATTATCTATTCCCTTCCTTCTCTGACCATTCAGGTATGTATAGACTTCTGATAAATATTCATCATTGGTTTGTATGTGCTAATCTTATTGGCGATATAGTTATTTTTATGATTACAGGATTTTGTATTTGTGGTAGTTGGGAAGCTTTCAAATCAAAATTTTATTAAAAATTGTGTAAAAATAACGTGCGGTTTTAAATCACAAAAGAAAATAAAATAAAAATAAATAAAACATTTGTTATTTTTAAATAAATTTAAATCTTTATTTAGAGATACATCAAATTATTTACTAAATATTTTATTATATATACAAAAGTGAAAAAGGGAAGGATTAACCTCATTCTTATCATATAATATCTCGAGGGTCATTTCTGTGAATGTTATTGAATATCATTCAACAAAGAGACCGATCTTCTTTTATATCACTGAACTTTACTACATTATTTACTGATTTTGACTTTTAAAGAGAAATCTCTTTGTATTACTGACTAGCCAGATTATTTTTTTCTTACACACATACTTCTCTCCTCATAAAATTCAGTCACCTTCCTACCATTCTCCTTTTCTTTCGCAAGCCCAAATTATTTTACCAAATGTTATACCATCCCTTTTTCGATCAGCTATCCAACCATTTAAATCACCCAACACAACAATCTGAAGCTCCTACTCAACCCATCCAAATAATCATCTTATCCCAGAAAGTCACTCTTTCCTCGACATCACCCTCAGATGGACTATATGTTATACTCACACATAACTTGACATTCTCAAACTTAAATTTAGCCATTAGAATTCTAGTACTCATACAAACAAAATCCACTATAGCTCTGTGATGCCACAAGTTATTCAGCAACACACACACACACACACACACACACACACACACACACACACACACACACACACACACACACACACACACACACACACACACACACACACAAACACACACATTCACACATCCACACATTTCACTAGACTCGTCTTCACCTCTTCCTTTCATGTTTGTTTGTCACAGCAAGGAAATCAAATTTACCCTTTCTAAATTTACCCATCACCTCTCTCTTCTCAGCGCCCATTATCCCTCTAACATTCCATGTACCCAAACGATTCATACAATTTCGCCGGAAGATACAAGGTCCCTTACGGCGATCACGACCAGGTCGGAGACATGCATTTGCATTCCGAACATGAAGGTAAATGGATGCGTGTAGCTAACCCAACAATCACTGCCAATTTAATCTCCTCCTACAACACGCAGAACTTACACTCTCTGAATTTATTTGTATTTTTAATTTAATGTATTATGTATATTTCGTGCATTCCTTTCTTATACATTTTACCAAATCTTTTTTAATAGGTAATCTATTCATCATTTGTTAAACCAAGTAACCGAATTGTCAATTTTCTCACAATGTTCTCGGGTATTACGCCAGACCATCTTCTTAATGTAACAACAACATTGGTCCAAGTTCAGCGGAAGTTGAGGGAGATCCTACCCAAAGATTGTATTCTTGTTGGACATAGTATAGAAAATGATTTAAATGCTCTAAAGGTATCTAAAATTATAGAAATAATAGTTATTATTATTATTATTATTATTATTATTATTATTATTATTATTATTATTATTATTATTATTATTATTATTATTATTATTATTATTATTATTATTATTATTATATTATTATTATTATTATTATTATTATTATTATTATTATTATTATTATTATTATTATTATTATTATTATTATTATCATTATTTCCCCAGATTGGGGTGAGATGCTCAACTTACACCAGAAGCAGAAAAGTATTAGAACATACCCTTAAGTGAGAGCTCGTTGCAATAAAAAAAATAATCTACCCTAAGGCTTCACAAGACTGCAACAAACCCTCACTGTGGTATCTCGGTAATGTGTATTTCATATCTTGTGCCAGACCCACAACCTCACAAAAAACTCCGCCATTCACTTTAATTATGCACCTTTCTTCTCGCCTCTGCCAAATTCACATTCCTTTCTCTCAGACATTCCTTTACTGACTCAATTCACTTTTTCTTTCTCCCAGCCGCTCGATTCTCAGCACACTCACCACTATATATCCGCTTAACCAACCAACTATTATCCATGCTTTCCATATGACCAAACTATCATAATTCAATTTCGTTTATTCTCTCATTTCTTCACACCACACAACTCCCTAACAGGTTCATTCCTCATTTTATTAATTCTTCTTACACTTAATACAGCCCCTAAGATTGTCCATTTGAACAGATTGTACCTTAGATCTATACCTCTAATTCCACACCATAGTTTCATTACTGTACATTAACACTGTTAACAACATACCTTCATGCAAAAAATTATCGAGCTCGAGACTTAGCCACTTTCATACCATTCACAACTTTCCTACTACACCCTGCATCATCCGTTCCCTTTTCATCTAACATATAGCCTAAATATTTAAACTTAGATACGTGTTCCATTTGCCAACCATACAACATGATTTCACACTATGGACTTTGTTCACTCCCTACCATCACCTTACTCTTTATTTACATTTACTATTAAACCCCTCCTTTTACACACCATGCTAAACCCCTCTACTAATCCTCTCAAACCTTCTTCAGATTACCCACGCAAATCCAAATCATCAGCGGATAATATGTAGGACACCCTCCACTCTCTTACATTCTATATCAGTCAAACTCCTTCCCTTTCATCACCCCATCCATATAGAAATTAAATAGCCAAGGAGATATAACACATCCTTGTCTCAGACCTTCCTCATTAATCCTGTGACACGCCTGTTGCAAGTCCATATATCCTAAATACAATTTACTTTTCTCTCATTTTCTCAATCATTTGTTTCAATGTGAAAATTTGGTCTACATATTCTCTACCACTTCTAAATGCACCTTGTTCTTTGCCAATGAGTCCCTCAGTCACTCGACGCACTATTTCAACCAAAAAAACTGGCATATACCTTCCCTACAACACTCAATAAACTAATTCCCTTATAGTTCCTACAGTCCCCCTTATCTCCTGTACCCTTATATAAGGTACTATTACTGCTCTCCACCAATCCTTCTTAACTATACTCTCCATAAACGCGTTGTTAAACAACTTATATATCCAGTCAATCACAATCTCGACTCCATTCTTGATCATTTTACCAGTAATTCCATTTATACCTGCAGATTTATCATTCTTCAGCTTTCTCACTCTACCTATTACCTCCATTTCCAAAATACCTATTTCTTCTTACACCATCAAACCAACACACATTCAATATCACCTCTTCATTACTGCTAATATTATGCATATTTTCGAAGTGTTCCCTCCACACTCTCCTCACTTTCATTTCATCATTCACGAAAATACCATCCCTATTTATTATTCTATTAAGATTCTCATTATTCTCTTTCTTCTTAACCTTTCGTATTTTTTTCCAGAAGAGAGAGAGAGAGAGAGAGAGAGAGAGAGAGAGAGAGAGAGAGGGGAAAGAGGGAGAGAGGGAGAGAGAGAGAGAAAGAGAGAGAGAGAGAGAGAGAGAGAGAGAGAGAGAGAGAGAGAGAGAGAGAGAGAGAGAGAGAGAGAGAGAGAGAGAGAGAGAGAGAGAGAGAGAGAGAGAGAGAGAGAGAGAGAGATATATATATATATATATATATATATATATATATATATATATATATATATATATATATATATATATATATATATATATATATATATATATATATATATATATATATATATATATATATATATATATATATATATATATATATATATATATATATATATATATATATATATATATATATATATATATATATATATATATATATATATATATATATATATATATATATATATATATATATATATATATATATATATATATATATATATATATATATATATATATATATATATATATATATATATATATATATATATATATATATATATATATATATATATATATATATATATATATATATATATATATATATATATATATATATATATATATATATATATATATATATATATATATATATATATATATATATATATATATATATATATATATATATATATATATATATATATATATATATATATATATATATATATATATATATATATATATATATATATATATATAGAGAGAGAGAGAGAGAGAGAGAGAGAGAGAGAGAGAGAGAGAGAGAGAGAGAGAGAGAGAGAGAGAGAGAGAGAGAGAGAGAGAGAGAGAGAGAGAGAGAGAGAGAGAGAGAGAGAGAGAGAGAGAGAGAGAGAGAGAGAGAGAGAGAGAGAGAGAGAGAGAGAGAGAGAGAGAGAGAGAGAGAGAGAGAGAGAGAGAGAGAGAGAGAGAGAGAGAGAGAGAGAGAGAGAGAGAGAGAGAGAGAGAGAGAGAGAGAGAGAGAGAGAGAGAGAGAGAGAGAGAGAGAGAGAGAGAGAGAGAGAGAGAGAGAGAGAGAGAGAGAGAGAGAGAGAGAGAGAGAGAGAGAGAGAGAGAGAGAGAGAGAGAGAGAGAGAGAGAGAGAGAGAGAGAGAGAGAGAGAGAGAGAGAGAGAGAGAGAGAGAGAGAGAGAGAGAGAGAGAGAGAGAGAG
>JABUQX010126232.1:5000-10000 GCA_015478945.1 Trachelipus rathkii
GGGGGGAAGGTCCTCTATTATTCTATCATATATATTATATATATACATTACTGATATATATTATATATCTATATATATATATTAATATATATATATAGTATTATTATACTATATATATATATAAATATTATATATATATCTATAAATATTATATATTATATATAATATATATATATATTTATATTATATATTATATATATATATTATATTATTATATTTATTATTATTTATATAATTTTATTAATAATATATATATATATTTGATATATATATATATTTTCTTTTGAATTTATAAGATATAATGATATTAGAAGGTGACTCACATGTAAATATATTAATATTATTATAATATATAATAATATATATATATAATATATATATATATATATATATATATATATATATATAATATAATTATATATATATACATATATATATATAATATATATATATAGTTCATGATCATAACAAAACATAGTAACATACAGACTAACAAACAGATTAACAGACAGACATCAGCAACTAGGGAAGACGAACCTTTGAATAAACCTTCATAGACAGACAAGAAGGTACACAGTCTGATTGTATTTTCCACATCTCTTGTACATGCACTTCTTCGTTGATTGGGACAAAGAGAAGGGCTGCATAGCGAATGTAAATGATAATTTTTTATCTGATCCTCGTGAACCCCCTGAAACCCATCCATGGACCCCTGAGGGATCCATGAACCCAAGTTAAGAACCCCTGCAGTCTAGCAAATTGAATTAAAAATAAATTTAAATTTACGTTTGCCAAACAATTAAAATAGTTACTATCTCATAATGAGTATTGTGAATTTGAATAATTAATTTATAGAGAAAGTATTGTGAAATTTGTCACCGTTACAAATGTTCAACATTTAACACAAAGACATTTTAATCCTGTAGAGGGCGCTGAACCCCGTTGGAGTCGGAGCTGTGGAGGCGGACTCGAAATCGAAGTCCTAATTCTCGAAATCAGTAGAAATTTTCTTCTGAATAGAAACCAGAGTAGGACTTTAGGAATGACACAAGCCCAAGTGATTAGCATCGGAATCACGTGATCATAAATATCTGGAATAGGAATAAGGATTCCCAAATAGTCATAATTAAAAGTGATTCGGAATATGGATTATAATCGATTCCCGATTTCTGGTTAAAACTTAGAACAAGATCAGTTTTGTCAAGGTTATTGAAATTTTGCTAAATATTATCCATGTGGTACACAACTTAGTTTTTTTTTCTCTAAATAAATAATTAAAATCCAGTCCCAAACCTACAATAAGAATCTAAATAAAAATTTAACTTTAAATTTACAAAACAAGCTTTAAAGTATGCCTTGGTAAAAATTATCTAGCCAGATGCAAATAAAACAAAAACTACAACCATCTAATTGCAACTTAAATTGGGAAAGTGAGATTAATAATCAAGACCTGCTCATTTCTTGTTTGCTCCTTTTAAGTTATCATCGATTTATTTTTTGATCTGCTTCGCCTCAAGAAAAATTTTTATGATACGGTGTCTTTAAATTATATTTTTCTTTTATCTTTAACGTCTGGATTATTCATCCTTTAAAGTGGGATCCATCAATATCCGGCTTGAGATTCGAAGGCTTCAACAGACTCTCCAGAATATTAGTAATTGCTTCCGTTTTAAAGGTAAGACTTATTTGCTTAGGCAAAAATTTTTTATCTGAAATTTTTGCTTCCTTTGCCTCTCCCCATAAGTGGGGTTTATATTCTAAATTAGTAATTTAATTTAAAACTTAAAATCTATTATCATATTATTCTTATAATTTTCTATAATGGTCAAAACTTAATAAAAGAAAAGGAAAGAAAAAAAAGTAATAACAATTTTTAAGTTTAAAAAGTTTTCTTTCAAAAAATTTTATTTTTAGAATCTATGCAAATAATATAAAAACAAAATTAATATTATCAACTAATAATTTAAATAAATAATAAGGTAATATAATAATTAAAATAATAATATAATAATTAATATAACAAATTAATAATACAAAAATTAGATTTAATACTATAGCATTTGGTTCAAAAAAAAATTTATAAGAAAATTTTATTTCAAATAATTGAAAGAATGACATGAAATTTTTGAATTTTCAGTTCATAAAAAGAAAAAAAATTAGCTTTGATTTGTCTTAATTAACCAACAAAAGATCCGTGAATGAATGGCCTCTTCTTTGAGACTGGTCCGAAGTCTCCGAATGCTTCATTGAATTTGTCATGGTCAAATCCACGGTTAAAACCTAATCCTCCTGAAAGTTAATATATATATATATATATATTATATATATATATACTATATATATATATATTATAATAATATATATATATATTATATATATATAATATATATATATATATATATATTATTATATAATATATATATATATATATATATATATATTATATAAATATATATTATATATATATATATATAATTATATAATAATATATTATATATATATATATAATATATATATAAATATATATAATAGTATATATATATAATAATAACCTTACTCCCTTGAATAGGGCTATGCCATTGAGGGGGGTGACAACTGTAAAAAATATATATTTAGTTTATAGTATATATAATATATATATATAATATATAGGCTTAATATAGTATAATATATAATATATATATATATAATATATATATATATATAGCTTATATATACTGTAATATATAACTAATATATATATATATATATTAATAGTTTATATATATATATATATATATATATATATATATATAATACTGATATATAGTATATATAGTATATATATATATATAATATAGTATATATATATATAATATTATATGATATAATATATGGTTGTAGGTGTGCGTATGTGTACGTCTATGTGGTGCATCTGTGTGTGTGTGACTAATGCTATAAAATATTTAAAGTTTACCTTAATTCCCAATGGTCACCACTTTTACTCGAAGTTACTCCCTAACGCATAAATATAGCGGTCTCAGAGCTTCCTTTATGTCTGGAATTCTCCTTGGAATTCCTGTTTCAGAGCTAGTGAAACATCGCTTGCAAATCCCCCCCCCTCCCAAATCATTAGGAAAGTTTTCTAAACGACAACCCTTTCAACTTGATTTCATTTTTGGGAAAATAGAATCGTCGGAAGAGGCAAAATCTGGCATATAAGGAGGGTGGAGGAAAATTTCCATGCTGTTCTTTGCCAAAAACTGTTTTAGTCTGGAGAAAAATATGTCCCCACAAGTGTGAACACAAAAGCTCTTCAGTCAGCATCCTCTGACATGTCCTCTTAAAAGTTTGTATGGTTTAACGTCGACAGATCCAGAACAGCTGCAATAATATAGTATGATGTTTAACCCTCCTTAAGCCTTAAATTTCACTAAACCATTACTCTTCTCTCTCTCTCTCTCTCTCTCTCTCTCTCTCTCTCTTCTCCCTCTCTCTCTCTCTCTCTCTCTCTCTCTCTCTCTTCTCTCTCTCTCTCTCTCTCTCTCTTTCTCACACACACACACACACACACACAATATGCCCGACTAAAGGATTAATCTAGCATTGTCATGATTTGCAGAGGTCCTCCTGCACATAAACAAGTTTTGCTCATAATTAAATACACCTCGCCATTTTATGTTTGATGACTTTCAAGAATCTTCACATACCACATGCATAACAACAAGCAAACCCGTGTAGCTCACACACATACTCTTCCTCTCTGCCTCGTGCTTTTTTTTTGGAGGGGGGTGGGGGGAAACAACTCTTCAGCAGAGACGGAAAAATCCGTTAAAGCCAATAATAGTCTTGTTCCTCAGGGTTCTGTCTTGCCACCAACTTTGATTTTGACTTTTCATTAAATGAGATTGCAGAGAAAGTTTAAAAACTTAATTTTTAATCCTATTTAAAAACTTATATGAATATATTGACTAGTTAAATAAAGATCTTGAAAAAAAAACTTAAATATTTCAATGGATAATTTAGATTTTTTTAATCATTAAAAAAAAAAAAAATAATAAAAACAAAAAGAAACTAATTCCCAATTCTGAGAAGGAAGGAAAAGCAACAAAATTCTCAATATCGTTCCTCTCCGTATTTTAATTAGGAAAATAAAAAGTATTTCCACATCACAAGACAAATATTTTGAAAATAATTTTGCACGAAGAAAGATGAAATTTAACCACTGATATTTAGATATCCTAAATTATGTTAAATGGTGAAAATTTTCTTCGCCTGCTAATAAGAATTATTTATTTGTAAAAATTTTAAGTTACTGTCACCACAATGCAGTAGAGCAAGAAATTATTGTACTCTATCTATCTATCTATCTATCTATCTATCTATCTATCTATCTATCTATCTATCTATCTATCTATCTATCTATCTTATCTATCTATCTATCTACCTATCTTTCTATCTATTATCTCTTTCTCTCCCTCACTCATTCTCTCCCTGGTATCTATAGAATCCATTACATATTATAATATATATTATATAATAATATATATTATATATATATATATATAGATATATAATAGTGTATAATGTATTTTATTAAAAAAAAAAATTATTGTATACTCTATATATCTATATCTATATATATATCTATATATATATTATATATATATATATATATATATATATATATATTATATTATATATATAATATATATATTAATATATATAGTATATATGATATATATATATATAATATTATATATATAATATATATATATATAAAGAGTATATCTGATATGCATATCTAAGTGTAACGAAAAAGTAATAAGTATTGGCTAATCCTTGACAGCGCTCTCCAGGGCTCTCTTATCACGCACGCGAAAACGCCTTAATTAGGTCGTAAGTAAGCTATTCAAGGCAAAGGACGAGAACGTAATGTAATTAAAGGGATATTTCGCTCGTCGCCATTTTGGAGGGAAATTTCCCGCGCTTTCTCGACCTTCCAAGTCGATGCTTTGCTT
>JABUQX010126232.1:12500-15000 GCA_015478945.1 Trachelipus rathkii
TAATAAAGATAAAATAATATAAAAATAATTATATAATATAAAATAATAAAAGAGAACAGAACAAAAATAAATAATAATAATAATAAAAACAAGCAAATAAAAACTCATGGGATGATAATGAAGCTTTAATAATAATAATAAAAATAAAGAATAATAATATAATAATAATAATGAATATAATAAAATAATGATAAAAAATAATCTAAATGATGAATAATACATGCAACATTGAGAAGCCGACATATCTTTTATGAGTGCATCCAGAATAAAATAATAAAAATAGAAAATATTAATAAAATAATAAAAATAATAATGAGATTCATTTAGACTCACCAAGACCCCGAGTTCATTTTCTGAATAATAAAAATCATAAAATAATAATAAATAAATATAATAATAATAAATAATAATATATAAAATGAATAATAATAATAATAATAATAATAATAATAAAATAACAATAACAATAACAATACATAACAATAAACAATAACAATAATAATAATAATAAATAATAATAAAAATAATAATAATTAATATAATATAAAATAAAAAAGTAATAAAAAATAAGAAAAATTCAAGATGTAATAATAAAAATAATAATATAATAATAAATAATAATAATAATAATTAAATAAAATATATATAATAATTAATATAATAAATAATAAATAATAATAAATAATATAAATAATAATAATAATATATAATAATAAAATAGTACAAATTATTATTAGTCACTTATTTGGGCAGCTGATTGAGTTTACTTTGTACATGGCATATAGAAATAGATTAGTACTGTATTTATATAGCTTTTTTTGAGTTTACTTGTAAATGATATAAGAGAATTTTCTTTTTTA
Source organism: Trachelipus rathkii (assembly GCA_015478945.1). Classification (NCBI taxonomy): domain Eukaryota; kingdom Metazoa; phylum Arthropoda; class Malacostraca; order Isopoda; family Trachelipodidae; genus Trachelipus; species Trachelipus rathkii. The sequence goes on from JABUQX010126232.1 coordinate 13,361, forward strand.
ATTCTCTAGGTAAATCGTTATAGACTTTAGCACATTTAAATAGCTAACCTGCTTGTCTAAGCTTTTCTAACGCTATAGAAAGAGATTACGTGAGCACCTGTTCTTAGATTTATAATCTCTTTGAATTTGGTTATTATGAAGTTAGATATTTGGAAGTTACATGCCTTATTTTGTAGTATCTTGTGCTGTTCCTTTAATAGAGATTTTACTCTTCATCAGCGGGATTCGAACACTGGAACTCCGCGTTGCTGAGTTAACAGTAACCGGCGCTTTATCCACTAAGCCATCACGTCCCCAAAAAAAGACGCTTCAAGCGTAGTTTTTAAAGCAAATCCGGTTTTGCTCATCCCATAATTGCTGAGTACTCAAAGGCCTGGCCCCCATTTTAATAATGATAGTAAATTAATAGTAATAATAAATAATAATAATAAATAATAACAATTATAATTATAATTATTTTTTTAATTATAATTATAAATACAATAATAATAATTATAATTACAATAATATAATTTTTTCCTGTAACATAAAAATTATTGTAATATGAATTGTATGAAAAATTGTCTGAATGGAAACGACAAATGTAACCATGAAATGCGACCAGGATGACATTCTCTTTGTAGATAACTCCGTACCATAGTTTAGGCAACCTTTATCCACAAATAAAAAAGTATATCAAACTATGTTATCAAATAATAGCTTTTGTAAGAAATACAGAGAAGACGTTTCAAACAAAATTTGATTTTTTTTTTTTTCTTTTATGATTTTCAAATAATTACAAATTAAAATGGGTACAGCTTTAAAAAGTGAGCTACAGTTTGAAACAGTTTGAAAAATTTATTATTATTATTATTTTTATTATTATTATTATTATTATTATTATTATTATTATTATTATTATTATTATTATTATTATTAGTATTATTATTAATTATTATATGATATTATATTATTATTATTATTATTATTATTTATTATTGATTAATTTTATTATTATTATTATTAATTATTATAGTGTAGTATAGTAGTAGTAGTAGTAGTAGTAGTAGTAGTAGTAGTAGTAGTAGTAAATTATGCAACATTCAAGACTCAGATTTGTCATACTTGTATAATGTAGGTATTTCTATTAAATATAATCCGATATCTAATCCGATTTCGATGCAGATATTCTAAAATATATTTCGTTTTTTGCTTTCTTTACAAATCTTCTCTGATAGGCAATGTCTGAGGACTACAACGAATCAACAAATTTGAAAGAAAAATCCACGACAGAACCAAATCAAATTCCGACAAGAAAGAGCTGTAAAGAAAATGCTGAGGAGTTTTGTGAAATTATGAGTTAAATGAGGCCTCTTTAAAAGAGGAGTTTATGACTAGAAAGTTTGGAAAGGCTTTGTCTGTTATAATTGTGGTTGCATAATTAAAGTAATGCAACAGTTCTATGGGAAAAAAGTGTTTGGAGCAAGCCAGTGAGAGCAAAAGTAGTTGAGAGCGAGAAAAATTCTACACTCTTCACTTCAGTAAGAGCTGTTTGATTAGAATCATCACAGATGTGAAACGAATACCCCATACAAGTTCAAACAACCGCATAATGTGGAAGCAACTTTTGTGATGCATGTGTAGATATTCCGAAGGCGCCT
>JABUQX010126232.1:22500-27513 GCA_015478945.1 Trachelipus rathkii
CAATAGGAGCGAAGTGGGTGTATTTTGAGAGAGAAGGACTAGTGGTGAAACATAGGGTCAAGTGTGTCTTCAAGAATTGGTTGGGACGATCCGGAATGTGTGTAGGTTCCTTTGATTAGTTGGCTCCAGATGGTTGAGAATGCTGAATGATTTTCGGCCTCCTCCTCACCTAAATCAGTATGAGAGGACGCCAACCATTCAGTGTTGTGTACATTGAACATCCCTAAAATAGAGGACCTCAGTATCTGGATGAGAAGATAGATTATACAGTCTCGTGAGAGGTAGTTAGATATTCAGAGAAAGAGTGAAAATCTGTTCTGTTAGGAAAACAGTAAGTAGCAGAAGCAAGATTATTGTAGTAGAAGGAAGAAAAGATTTCTGTTGTATATCTTCGAAGTTAGGAGACTCGAGATTCACGAGACGTGTTACAGGAGTAAATTAATGTTACATATGCACAGCACTCCATCCTTCAGTGCGGACATTATGAATAACGTTTAAGCTGTAGATACGTAAATCGAAGTTAGGAGGGTGAATTCTTAGCCATCTGAGGTCTCAGACAAGAGCAAAAGGTTGGGGTTAGAGTTAGAGAGGTGAAATTCCACAGAGGCAAAGTTAAAATTTTAAGCCGCGGATAGTGGTAAAGTTAATAGCAAAGCCCAGCCTAATCGCAAAATATGCCATCTCAACACACACACACTCTTATACACTACACACACACACCCTACACACACACAGCACAATTGTACACACACACATACACACAACCACACACACACACACACACACACACACGATCTAGCCAGACTCGATAATTACACGACACTCTATCTACACATTCACATAATAAAAAACAATAGAACCAAAAACAAACGAAGAATTAGGGATTAAAAATTAAACAACTAGAATCCAACCTAAATAAAATTTTAAGCACTAACTATCAATTAATAAAAAAATTATACTACTATATACTGAAAAACCAAACTTAAACCTAAACAACTTTACTAAACTTACTAAAATATTTATTAAAACCTACAACTAAAAGAGAAAAAAAAATGAAAAAACTAACCTAAGTTAAAAAATTTTTAAGTACTAAGCATTATTTAAATAAAAAAATTATATACTCTAATACAGCTGAATAAAATCTAAGAACTTAAACCTAAACAAACTTAAACTTAAACTTACCTAAATTTATTAACAACCTACAAAAAATATATATATATATATATATATAATATATATAATATAATATATATATTATATTATATAGATAATACTTATATATATATATATAGTAATTATATATGATATTATATAATTATATATATATATATATATATATATTATATATATAATTAATTATATATATTACTATATATATTATATATATATATATAATAATATAATATATTAATATATATAATATAGTATTATATAACTATTATATAATATATATAATATATATATATAGGACCTGTTATGTTTTTAAGACTCCGTGAGTTTTGATTTTGTTTTTTGTTTTTGTTTATATATTTCTATGTATATGATCCTACAGTCAAATTTAAGGGGTGATAATAGACATGATGTCAAAAATATATAGGCCATCTAGCAGTTTTTTTTTAACCTAAAGGATACCCAAGGGTAAACCGCTAAAGATGGCAGGAGTTGTGCGGTCTCTCGGCCCTTCCGGGGGAACGACCAGGGTAAAGGCACTATTTCCCCCCTCCGGGGAGGGTCTCGGAACCCCCCGCTCTTTGGTATTGGGGTGTCGCGGGGTTTCCTCCGCCCCTCTCCCCTAGCTGGGGTTAGGAAAACGTACCCCCCTCTATCCTCCGTCGGCTCGAGCCCCCCTAAATCTTTTTTTTTTTTTTTTTTTTTAATTCTTTTTGATCTATTTAATTTTTCTTTTTTACATTTTTGTAATAAGCTTTACACGCTGATTCCAAAATTGTAATCGGTTTTTTCTGTTAGTGTCGTACTTTTCGAGATAATTTCATTTATGAAAAAAAATGTTTTATTGTTTTTTTTGTTTTTTTTTACATTATTTGTAATAAGCTTAATACGCTGATTTCAAATATGTAATTGGTTTTTCTGTAAGTGTCCGTACTAATTGAGATTTCTCTTTTTTTTTTAAATTATATTGAGATTAATTTGTAATTTTTAAAATAATATTTAAAAATATTTCGAAATTTTTGAATCATTCATCACCAACTGGAAATTACATTATTAGTAATTCAATAGTACTAGCAATAGCTTAAAAAATAAAAAAAAAAAAAAAAAAAATCAAATACTGACCGAAGTCTTAAAACATAACAGGGCCTTATATATATAATATAAATATATATATATATATATATATATAGTATATATATATATATAATATAATATTATATAGTATATAGTATATATATTATATATATAGATTAATATCATATATATACTATAATATATATCTATATCTATATTAAATTATATATATATATATATATATAATATATAATAAATAAATATTATTAATATATTATATATATATATATATATATATATATAATTATATAATTTATAATATATATATATATGATAATATATCATATGGTTTAGTCATGTGGAAAGGATCGATGATAGTCGGTTTGTTAAGTGGTGGTAGTGTGCTTGGACGACCGTTTGGGGAACGAAGAAAAAGTGGATTGAGTCAGATAAAGGGAATGCCTGAAGGAGAGGAATGTAAGTTTGGCAGAGGCGAAAAGAAAGGTGCTAATAGGAGTGAACAAGCGGGGTTTGTGAAGGGGTAATTGGCTTTAATGTGATGAAGGCAAGCTGGAATTATTGCATATAACGCGGTTGCGGTTTTTTTTGCGGTTCTTAAATTTTCAGCAACCGCGGTTGCGGTTCTAAAATTTTCAACAACCGCGGTTGTGTTGCGATTTCCGGGTTGTGCAATAAAAACAAAATTTAACAATTGCTTTGTTTACTACTAACTACTACTTACTACTCTACTCACTACTAACTACTACTACTTACGTACTACACTACTACTACTAATGCTACTACTACTATAATATAATAATAATTATAATAATAATAATAAAATAATAATAATAATAAATAATAATAATAATAATTAAATAAATTAAATAATATAATATAAATATAATATAATTATAATTAATAATTTATTAATATAATTATAATTATATTATATTATAATATAATATACAATTATATATATAATTATAATTTATAATAATAAATTATAATTTATAAGATATTCTTTAATTATAATTATAATTTATAATTATATTTTATATTATAATTAAAATTAGTAATTAAATTTTAATTATATAATAATATAAGAAAAATATATAATTATATAATTATGATTTTCATTATCATGATTAATTCTTAATAAACTAATAAATAAAATATATGCTATGATTATTATTATTTACATTTAAATTATATTATTATTATTATTGATATTATATATTATTATTATTATTATTATTATTATATTATTATTGTTATTATGTATTCTAATTTATTATTTTAAATGTATTATTATAATTATTATTTTAGTATATATTATTATTATATATTATTATTTAATTATTATTATATTTATTATTCTTATTATATTAAATTAATTATATAAATTTCTGGTCTTTTAATCGTGGAATTCTATAGCCCCTTGGTTTACCGTTACCAAGGGTTGTGGTGAGGAATATAATTATATATATATATAATATATTATATTATATTATATATATAATATATAATATATATATATTATTATAATATATATTATATATATAATATATATACTATACTATATAGTATATTATATATATATATATTATATATATATATTATAATAAATATATATTATATATATAGTAAATAATATTTATATTATATATATATATAACTAATATATATAATATATTATATATATATATAATATAAATATAGTATATATATATATATTATATGATATATATATGAATATTATATATATATCATCCTCATCATCACCCACCTTCTCTCCCAAGACTGGGGTAAGGTGCGCAACATGCCACGGAAACAGAAAGTAGTAGAAGAATATGAGCGCACGAGTCGAAAAGCAAATCCCAGCCTTACCCCACTTTATACTTTTACGTGACGAAAGCTTAATATATTTTAATTAGGGTCAAGATCCAATATTTTGCTCTGGCTGAGCCCTTTTCACCCCCCCTAAAAGTGGACATAAAATTCGGAATTTGTCAGGCCGATTTTGACCCTATAACCCCAAACTGTAGCTTTTTTGCCCTCGAAAACGCTTGTTCTTTCGGGTTGTTTTTCTCGGTTCCTGTAGTCATCTCTTTCAGCAAATTTTCAATTTTCATAAAACCCATTTTTTTGACCTTCTTCTTCATAAAAAATCAACACCAGAATTTTTTTTTTCGAAATGACTTCAAACTTGAAAAATGCATAGATTAGGCCCATTACCTACAATAGTACATAAGTACAATTTTTGATTTTTTGAAGTTTGTGCTCAGCGTGGTCCCAATTTTCCAAACCCACTTTTTTTTTTTATTTTCGAAATGAAAAATAGCGATAATTTTTTTTCTGTTGGCCGAAGTGGATTGGATTTAGGACAATAGAATATTTTGGTGCTCTTTTCGGACAATATTTTAACATAATATTTTCTATTATATAAAATGTATCAGATTAGAATCTGTTTTTAAAAAAAATTTCACTCAAAAATCTTGAAATATTTTTAATGTCTTATAGTATGACAAAAATTATCTATAGTAAACAAAGATTGCATCTCGCCCGAATAATACACAGTACTCGAAATTTGAATTTGATACGGACAAGAATAAAAAAAATTATCGCAATTTTTCATTTCAAAAAAATCCCAAAAAAAAATGTTGGAAATGGGGACAACGCTGAGCAAAAAACTCAAAAAAATCGAAAATGTACCTTTGTACTATTGAAGGGTAATGAGAACCTAATTTTCACTATTTCAGTTTGAAC
>JABUQX010126233.1:0-25000 GCA_015478945.1 Trachelipus rathkii
GCCGTAGAGAAATTCGCAAATTCTGTGCTCGTATACTTGCAGTGTAGCATAATCTGCACTCGAAATTGCTGTCCAAAACGTGTTAACGCAGGGAAATTACCGGAAGTGGCAGGCTATTGGCACTGGATCAGGAGAGGGTGTCTTCAAGCCAACGCGGCTGAAGATCCAGGTTCACATGCTGTATCTCACGAGGCAAATCCGGGGAACTCGGTTATTATTTATTAAGATTTTGTTCTATAGTGTCATGACGCTGCTATGATTGCTGCTAGGGCCGGCAATACTCGCAGCCTTGGCAGAGAGCGTTCATATTCTGGCCTCGATTAGGGCAGCTAATACCTCTGAAGACATTGAAGTTGAACGTTCGGATACTGGCAAGCCTACTGATGAAATACAGGATAAGATTTCACTGTAGACGTCACATAGCATTCTTGGCAATCAACTACACGAGTCCGTACTAATTGCATCAGGTTATTTATAATGAGTATTAATTCATGAATTGCTGATCGAGCGCATGAATAGGTAATTGGAGGCATGATATGTGTATTAACTTAAAAATTTCGATTATCAAAAAATAAGGATTATTATAAATATTATTCTAAATCATACGTATGTTAGCGGAAGGGTGTATGGCTAAAGCATAATCTAATGTAAGCAGGTGCAAATAATAGTGGAAGATCACCTCACTTAAAAACTCACTTGCTATTTAACTTTCACGAGATACTTTCCTCTATATGGAAGTTATTTAAACCTTGATTCTTGACCAGTGGCAGCTAAGAAATGTATTACAAGGAGGTAAGACTATATAAAGGCTCATTCAACTTCATTTACCACTCATTAGGGGCTCAATTTTCTTAGAAATTATGTCTCCAGAGATGTTCTGAGTGCACGCTAGGATGGCATAATAGATAAAGTTTCTTGATAGAGAAGAGGTATAAAATACTATGTAGGCAATCCTTCACTGCATAACGTATATTTCGACTTACAGGGGATAGTTTGATGATATAAATTCGGTTCTGAGTGCAACATGAATTGTAAATCCAGAAAGAGGACTTAAAATTTCATCCTGCTAACTTCAACACATATCGAAATTATTTAAAGGCTTGGAAGGTGCACCTAATTGAATCTAATCGGAAACAATGACTTACAACGTCTTATCACTATGCTTCATAGGCTAAACTCGCAAATTTTTTAGATGTTCATGAGTGCAGCTTTGAATTTTTAAATTCAGAAAATGAACCTTAAAAACGTCATCTGCTAATTCCACAGCAATCGAAGTTATTTAAAGTATACTGAAATGCAGTTATGAATGTAATCAGAAAGCCAGTTTAGAAATTCATCTGCTTAGTCATAGTAATTTGAAATCTTTAAATGTACTTTTGAGTGCAGCTATGATTGTAATCGGAAAAGTAGCTTTAAACGTCATTTGTTAATTCACAGCAATTCAAAGTTATTTAAGTTGTCTGAATCAGGTTATGAAGTAATCGGAAAGATAGCTTAGAATTTCATCTGCTTTCTCTAGTAAATGCTCGAAATTATTTAATCATGTTCCCTGAGTGCAGCTATAGAATGCTAATCAGCAAAAGATCTTAAAAATTCACTACCTGCTAATCTTGTGCTCACTCAGCAATCTCCGAAATTATTTAAATTTCTGTCAGTGCAGGCTATGCATGTAATCAAAAGTTAACTTAAAAATTCTCATTTGCTAAATCACAGCAATTTGAAATTTACTTTAATCACAATGATTTCTGATTTGTGGCCAGGGCTCTACGAATGCAAATCGGCAAAATAAGGACATTTAAAAGAGCGTACACATCTTAAGAAACATGGAATCTTACTTGGCCAAGAAAACTTAAGAAACCAACGGAAAATAAAAAAGTTGCATATATATATATATTCTATTTGTTAAAATCTAAATGAAGCAAATTATAGAGACAGAATGTGATTTTCTGATTATTCAACTAAATAGAGTCCTGGAAGATAGAGGTCGTCAAATGAGAATAGCACACAAGAAGTGGACGCACTTCTTTACCAAAATCACATAGATAGAGCACCTTCAAGGATATGTAACGAACCGAAAGAACCTATTCATGCATTTCAATCTAATTAAAGGATGGTGATACTAAGTACTCCTTTGCTACTGGAAAGTAAACTTAACAGTAGTTTCCTTACCATCCTCGCAGATATCTTCTACGAGCAAGACGAGTGTTGATGATGGTTGAATGTAGTCTAAAAACAACGATCAAAATAGCGCATCAAAAAGTATTCTTAGCGGATCGGGGAACAATATGGTTAAGAGTGGGGTGTCAGTATTAATTATCTTAGCAATCACATTGAGTTTAATGAATTGATGTGAGATATGGATCAAATGGATAAGGCCTGTATTGTCAATGGTCGTTGGATTAAGCAATTTAAATCAATATGGGCGCTCTAAAAATCCTGAGACTTCCAGGTCAACGTTTTCAACCGGGGCTATATGGCAAACAATCGAACCAGGGTGGAGAGGAAAAAACAAGGGTATACATAAAAATAAATGCAGAGTGGTCTTATTTATGTAACCCCAATAAATAAAAGGAGGTTGAAGTGAAGAGACGAAACAGGAAATAAAATTAGCCGAGTGGGGGCGGTCTCTCGGGCGAGAATGTCTAATGAGGAACCAATGGATAAGATTAACGCCAAAATATAAGAAGCGCTCTGAACGTCACAAGAGTAATTATTATATGCAAAAAGTAATATGGAAGTGGTGATAGTGAAATTATCTGCTGGTGTAGGCTATGAGGTAGGATCTAAGAATGGATGAGGGGACCGTTAATGACAAGCTTAGTATCGCTTAAAGTATTCCGTCACTATCAGGCTCATGTGAAATAGAATCTGGGACATGTTGGGTATCATAATATAAATAGGGGGGAAGAGTAGTCATAAATGATGAAATTTGTTACGTGGTAATCACGGGAGTGTAGGTGTAGTGGTGATGATTAAGGGTAAGTAGTAGAATAGTGAAAGCATGTGTTTGGTAGTGTGTAAAGTTCCGTGGCATTGTGTTGTGATAGTGTGTGTTGGTGGTGTGTGTAGTAGTGTAATTTTGGATGAAATGGGGTATGAAATGGCAATAGTTTAGTTCAAAATTTTGTTTACGGATTTTCTCCCACTCAGTGTGATCGATTTGATCAGCAGCCGCTTCTTCATAACCTGGTAACGAATATATATATATTCGTTCTCGTTTACTAATATGAGGCTAGTGCATCATCAGTCATTTCGCACTCTTTCGACGCATGTTTGGAGGGGTGGGAGGATGCGGAAGCAAGTGACAACACGGGAATACAGAAATAATGGTCAGTTGGGGAAGAGAAAAAATCAAAACGTGCACCAAGGTCCAAAACAAGAGGGAAACCCTCTTCCTCTGGTTAAACTGGGGTACTCTCCATACCTTATGAAAGGTGAATCTCGTCTGGCGCCAGGAGGTAGTCTAAAAGTAGCCTACCCACACTCATAGTCGGCACTTTTCAAAGGTCTAAGGAACCACAATGTTAATAACGGAGACTACTCACTGGGGCGGAGGATGTATCAATTAGTCAAAATGTGTAGGACAGGTTGGCTATCTCATATGAACCAGGCGCCCAACAACAACCATACCCCCCTACCACCCACGGAACGGAACCACTTCAATAAGCTCCGCTATTCATACACATATTCTTATATACGGTTTAGTGAGGGGTTTAATCTAATAATTTAAATTCATGTTATTATACAAGATGACATATATTTTTATAATTATTCACATTGGATAATTTGACGCACACTCCATCAGTTACATATGTGCTAGACGATAAATAATTATATATAACGTGGGTCAACAATTATGAGATACTCGCTATTTCAATTGTTATATAGCCTGAAACATTTTGTCAAAAGATTTTCACATTAACTTAACTTTATTTAGGACTGCAAAAGGGGTCAGTTTACTGTTGATAGGCAGGCAATTGGGACTTTATATTAAATATATGTTCCTCATTTAAGGGCTAGAACAACCTTTGGAATAAAGCATAATTGACCTTAAAAGGAGTTGAACATTATATTTTTAAATACTATGTTTCTAATCTCATAGCTTTAAAAGTATTTTAGGGAGGTTTATTTTCTTTTAATCGTGATTTTAAATAATTAATAATAATAAACGAGCGGGCTGCGCGGATGAATGCAGTACAAGAACTTTAATAATTTACTATATATCTTTTATATCACATTAAGTATCTTTAATTCACAGAGATAGGGGTGCTATTAGAAGAGATTTAAAAAACATTTTCTCTTGAAAAGTTTCACGCTTCTAATTTAAAATTGGCGATTTTCGAAACAGCCTTTTTTTGAAAAAATTGAGAGCCCTCTCCCTGTATACGTCACAACAAAGCTCGGTCTGTACTTTAATAAAATTGAGTGAGACCCCATGAGTAGCGGAAAGGAACCATGATGCTAAATACTCTAGAGATGTGACTATGTCATTCACTCACTGATAGAAGAAAGAGCTCGATGATATATATATACATTCGATACAGATGTAGCACGCGCAGACTGTAGTCATACTGCGTATGTACACTTTACTGACGATTCAAGAGTATTGTCATGAAATGAAGACAGAAACCGTTTGGCTAGGAAGGGAGCACGTATAATACACAGCGAATGGCGCATCATAATCGATTGAGAGAGTAGTGGAGAGAGAGAGGGAAATGTAGAAACAAACGTTTGACAAGGAGCGTTAAAATATGAGACAGGAGATATGAGGGGGGTATCGAGATGGTTTGGAAGAGCGTCTAAGGCAGTGAACGTTATGAGATAAAAGATTGAAAGTTGTAGAGGATCATTGTAGTAAGACGGTCTAGGAGATTAACTTCGGGTACGTGAATAGTTACATAAGCCTTCCAAGGGGCGCGCTTCGGGTCTCTGGGGGGACGCAAAAGAAAGGCAAATGAAATATCAATTGAATCACGATTAGTAGAGATAAATAATTCGTGTGTATGCTGCACCTCGGTATCTACCAAACTACTTCCGCTGGATACCTCAATAATCTCTCGTGAGGAGAGCTACATAGCGTACCACGATTCATAGGGATAACTCCCAGGGTTAAAAGCTTGCAAAGGCCACTACTAGTATTTCTGGTATATCGGGTATATCTCAAACCAACATTTTGGATGGATCAAAAAAATGTCCTATTTTCAGGACCGGAATAGGATCAAATAATTGAAGGATTTCCCTGACAATCTTTAAGAGACACTAAACTTATGACAAAAGATAAAAACGGTGGTATTCTTTCTCACAAAGGAGGGTTTATGTTTTAGTGTCGTCTTATTGTACAATAACCTTCATAGGGATAAAATCAAATTAAGTGGGTTTAGGGATGACGGTTCATTATAGAATAACCATATCTTTTACAATAGTTTATTACTTTTATATCTTACTGAGAGAAGTATATAACAAATTAACGTGACAGAAAATAACATGAGGAGATCTCATTCAATTATAACAGAAACAAACAACAAAATACAGAGTGTAAGTGGGCCAAAAACAAACAAAGACATATAGACACCGCGAACAACCAATATATCATCAACAGTCAACAACAGGAGACCATTCGTAATAAAATTAACATCTCTTTTATACTTTCGGGGCCTTGTTCAAGGATTATTGTACAATTATTTAACTTAAAAATTTTCCAAATAATTAAGTAAAATTAATATATGTCACAAAAATCTTCTAGAAGTAGAATGCTAATCTTTTAGGTTCGAAAATGATGATTTCCTGGCCCCGAAAAAAATCTACAGTGTCACAGTAAAATATAAGAAAAGTATTTCATTCACAATCACACGCGGAAAAAGGAACCATGAATGATCGGAGAAGAAGCGGCACTTCACATAAAGTGCATGATCAAAATAAGGGCCCCGAAATAAAGTATCTGAAAGGTTATCAATGCGTATAAGTTTATATACTCTTGAGCCATCCAACGTTTTATGTCATTTTTTATTTAGAGTTTTCGTAATACTTATTAAAAACAACCTCGTCTTGTAAGTAGGGGAATAGGTTAGAAATCAGTTAAGGAGTTATTGTTTAGTTTTAAAAATACTCCTAGTTAATGTTTAAAAGATTAAAAGTAGTGCAAAATTATTAGTTACCAGTTTGAAATCAAATTATTTAAAATACAAAATGAAGGTCCCAGCTTAAATGAAAATTTAATTAAGCTACATGTTTACAAAAAGAAATCAGGGTTCAATGTATGAGCGAGTTATTGCTCTTATACGTTACAAGAACCACCCATAATCAAGAATCATCATGTATATATCTCTAGTTTCCCACTCGCTTTTCATAATCATCGAATTATTAATGTTTAACAATCAGCGGATTTGCACCAAAAAACTGAGAGAGATTTGTCCTTGGTGTTTGTATCATCAAAATCATGATTGTTGAGTCTATGGTTGTAAATTTTTAGACTATATTATATATATATTACTATTAGTTTATAAAAAAAAAAAGGTTACTCTATATAGCCTTAGTGAGATCTAAAAATGTATATATACCTATAAAGGTCAAAAAAAAAAGGATATTCTCATGTTGAGGGTATTATTTCTGTATCCAATATATATAGCTCTATCACTATATATATATTTATATTATATATATACTCCTAAACTTATGAGTTAGTTGGATAGGTAAAGTAGTATATATATATATTAAGGGGGTGATATAGGGTTTAATGGATATATAATATATATATATTAATATAATATATATATATATATATACCTAAATATTATTAATATTATATATATATCATATATATTATATATTTATATATTATATATATTATAATATATATTATATATATATATATATATATATATATATATATATACATATATATTAATCATATATTATATATATTATATATTATATTATATTATATATATATAATATATTATATATATATATATATAATAATTAATATATATATAATATATTATAATATATCAATAATATAATTAATATCATATATATAGGGTTTCACACTCGCGTCGGGGAAAGTCAGGGGAAAAAAAATGGGTCTTGGTCAGGGAAAGTTTTAAGATATGCTGAAATCAGTAGGAAAGTTCGTTATGAGGCTTTCGAAATTCTTAAAAATTTCAAAAATATGAAAGATTGGATGTACCAATGGACCAAGTTGAGCATATTTTTGAGATAATATTTTATATCCTACTGGGTATAATGTGTGGAATAAGAAAGTATTTTTGATAAGTGAGAATGAAAAGGATGGGCGAGGAATGACATTCCAAAAATCTACTTACATTAGTCTGTTTTTTCTCTATTATTTAATTCTACACTATTACCTACTATTATTCCTATTCTATTCGTAAGAGGTTGTCTCAAATGTTCATCACTTTGATTGAAGTGATTGTTATATGGATGTCTTTAACACCTGTATGACTTATGACTAAATCTGTTTATTATCTTTTTCTTTTAGGGATTTATACTTTTTGAGGTGTTTTTTTTTAGTGCTTTGACGAAGTGATTTTTTGATTTTTTGTGCCGTTTTGAAGAATTATTATTTATTTATAAAATGACTTCAAAACAAAGAAAACTAACTTTAAATGACCAGTGAGTTGACGTCAAACAGAGAAAAACCCACAGTTTATCAGGTGGTTGGGGTAAAGGCACCTGATAGTCTCCACAGCAACGAGTATGTAAAAAGAACTTGTCTATTTCTACATGGTATACGTACCAATCTGAAGTTATTCACTCACTTCAAGAGGGGAAACTTTTGAATTTAATCAATAACTCTTCTTCAGCAGGACCAACCAATCATTGAAAAACTTTTTCACGTTACATAGAAAAAATCACATCATTTTTTAAAAGTGAAGAATAGTGTGCACTCGAAAAATTAAGGCACTGCCATCAAATGTCTAATCATACTCAATCGGATTGTATAATTTCAAACTCCACTGTGTTGATAGATTATGATCTTAATAACCAACCAACAAAGATCAAGAAATGCCAATCAGAGTATATTTATAATTAGAATGCAAAATCATATTGAGATATGACGAGAGAGTAACAGGTGACCTTAGCTTGGAGTAGTGCAAGCTGTATTAAAAAGTGGTTAGGAGAATGATTAAAACGTCTTTTAAACTCGTGATGCAGATATGCGGGAAAGCACATTTAAATTAATGAGAAGGTTTGTCCAGCATTAGTGGCGGTACGCTCTTTACAAATGTGTTAAAATGCGAGCCGGTATGAAAATGTAATTTGTGATGTAACGCATGGGACTTGCTTCCTAATTTTTCTAGAAGCAAACAGCTCAATACACTCTAGCTTTTGCAGTGAAAGCTCATTCTACCCGCGCTTGAATTTAAAAATTCAAAATATTTTTGGATGGGTGATTGTCTTCTCTCTAGAGACTTAGATAGTTTAGATTTTTGTTTCTCTACTAATAAACACGATGATCCCTGGGAATTCAATGTTATGTGGACATGTTGGACAAAGTTATTAAATTAAGGACATACATGGAAATTTTTTTGAGCAATGGAAATGCGACTGCGACAAGTTTTCACTAATAAATTAGCAAAAATATTCAATGGAACATTACAGTTGAACTCAACGAGTTTAGTTTAAGATAAGATCTCATTATATATATATATCAACAAAGTCCTTGAGTGAAGCTGAAATGAAATATTAAAAGCTGCCCATAGAGACATGAAGACCATCTCCGAAAGAGTCAAAACAGAACCAAAAAGACAGAAGAGACATAAAAGGTTGAAAAAAGAATTATCCATACAGATTCTATAGAACTTGAAGAGCACGAAAAATATATTAAATACTGAATAATATTTAATACACAAAAAATTTAAAATACATATTAAATCAAAAATTCTATGAAAGCTTGAAAAGAATTAACACACTAATTAACAATCTCCATCTCATATTAGAATCTTTTGTGAATCAACAGTGGACGTTATTCAACTTCTAGGCTATTAATGTAAGCTTTTAATTTATTTTCTTTTTGTATAACAAATAACAGCCGAATACTTTTGGATAAAAATAAAAAAGGATGTAACGTGGCAACTACGTGCTAATTGGAAAGTATGGCTATTACTAAAAAAAAAAAATATATTTTTTAATTCATCCATGATGATGAATACATTTTAAGTATATTTTCAAAAAAGAATGTATGAAAACTAATAAAATAGGGACGACGTATATAATGGATATTTTATACGCCAAATATTCGGGGCTCGCGTCAGTGAAAATTTGCGGATTTGGCCAGGGGAAAGTCAATGGAATTCAAGATTCAATTCGCACAAAATATCAAGTTGCAACCCCTAAGTTATATAATTATAATATTATTACCGAAATGTATATTAAACTCATATATTAGTATATATATATATAATATACTATAAACTTATATAATATATATATAAGCTTATATATATAATAACTATAATATCTCGTATTATATATTATATATATGTTATTAATTTATCATGATACGAGAGGTAATAGGTATTCTATAACGTTTCAATGTGTTCTAAGGATGGACTATGAAATCTATCTTAGTGGGTGATGCTAGGTGACTGGATGAAGAAATTTGAATAAGAGAGCGGAAATGAACGTATTGAGAGTGGTGTGGTGTGAAGTCCTTGAATGTTGTGAAAAACTTCAAAACAGTGATAGAAGGTCTTCATCATAGTGGAAAGATGAATGATAGTGTTGGTTAAGCGGATGGTATAAGTGGTTGTTGTAGTGTTTGGGGAACCGACCGGCTGAGACCGAAGAAATGGGGGATTGAGTCGGTGAACGAATGTCTGAAGGGAAGAAATGTGAGTTTGGCAGGGCGAGAATAAAGGTGCATGATAGGAGACGAAATGGCGGTTTTGCTATGGGGCTAGGTTGTGGCTGACCACTCCTGGCCACGGGGGTGGAACTCTTACATTGACGATTTACCGATAGTGAGGGTCCTGTCGCGGTCCATGATGCCTAATCCCCGGTTCCGTGGAGATTTTCTGTCGTGACGAAGCTCTCACTAATTAATGGTACAAGAGTGGGGCGGCAGGCTGGGTTCTTTTCCGACGTTTGTATTCATGTCTCATCTGCTTTTTTCCGATGCTTGGTACAGCACCTTTACCCAATCTTTGGACAAGTGGAAAGGGTGAAGAAAAGAAGAAAAAAGAATATATATAACCTATATATATCATATATATAATTTTGCCTATATATATATATATAAGATATAATATATATATATTTATATATATAATAAATAATATAATTATATAATAAAAGATATATTATATAATTTAATGATTAAACTTCAAATAGAAATATGAAATAAAATAATATTATAAAGCACTAAGTTCTACAAGCTTTTCAGCAAAGGATCATGTCCAAAACAGTGTTTCTTTTTATGTTCTGAATGTAACATTTATCATATTTACAATAAAGATCAGGATGTTACTATTATAGTATATATATCGACCCTTATTCACTATAAAAATTATCCCGATTCTCAATATCGATAATTGATTTATATATATTATAAAGTTTTTAATATTATTTTTTCCAATTCTTCAACAACTATTGGCTCATTCGTAAACCCGCACTCTTTAATGTCTGCAGTTTCATTGTGTCGGACTATAGGCCCTATTTTAAAAATTTGATTTACATAGATTGAATAAAAACCACTTCAAAAATAATACTATACACTGAACTTAAAAAAAAGTTTGTTTAGAATTATATTTCGCTGACGTCACGAATCTGAAAAAAATCGAATAAATTCAAAAAAATCAAAATTGATTTTTTTTCTCAAAGAAAGTCTGCTTTAAATTTTTCTACTTTGTATTAATGTTGCTCACTATCTTACCTGGAGATATTTAGAAAGAAAAGCGTAATATTTTTAAATTTAGAGAAGGTTTTATAAAAATGATTACAAGAGAAGTATCCAAAATTGTATAATTCATAAGGCAGAAACTTTAATTGTGCACCTTTTTTTTTTTGTCTTGATTAGATATTATGTATTTAATGTTATTTATATATCCAGCCTAGAGCTTCCAAAATTTAACTGAATATATCTAGAGATATTGTAATCATAATAAATTAATTGTAGTGGAAATACATTATGGAATCAACATGTTACTTTGAACTTCAATTTAACATTTTACAAGCTTTACCTAAACAATAAATAGTTGGTACTAGTTCACAACATAGGACAACATTTAAACTCTCAAAGATTCGAAATAATAGTATAGAACTTAGAAAGCTAGTACTGTAGTGCTATGAAAGAATGAACCAGATAGCAATGTTTTACAACTGAAAATTAATAAACAAACTATTAACCTTACAAAATTATCTACATATAAACGAAAACTAGACAGTTGTGTAAATCAAATTTTCAACATATAAACAAAAATAATAAACCTCCTAATCCTAACTGTTAAAAGGTTAAAAAATATCACAGCATTAAAATATAAAATGTTATAGGCAATGAAGTATGTGCTGCATGGCTCTGAAGTGAAAAATGGCTAGGGGAAGGGGGAATGTTTGAAAATTTATTTTTTTCTTATGAAATGGTCTTGGGTGGATAATTTAAGAAAATTTGGAAAAATATTTGGGGATGTGTATAAAGATGTATCTAGATAATTTATTATACGTTCACTTATATAATAGTGGCACAATTAAATTTATTATGCCAAAATAATTCATAGTATCGTTCTATATACGATGAACTAAACTTGCAGAACAAAAAAATTTAGGTGTATTACGGTTTAATATTCATATTTATTATTGATTTGTACGGAAAAATGGCTTGGTATAACATTGAGGCTACTCACTTTATGAACATACTATATGAGTATAATGTTCAAATATTATACAACATTATAGTATATATCAGCTTATTCTCTTTTTTATATATATATTATATGAATATACATATATAATTTATATATTTTAACAAAATTTATTCTTAGGTTACCATTTATCATGTTATGCATAGCAAAGGTCAATTTTAAGCAAGTTTATCAGCAAATTTTTTTTAACCTCCTTAGCCTTCAATCTTATCTAAATCAGGTAAGCAGCTAATTTAAGTAACTACACCTATATTTATATTATATATGCCGAATTAATTCTTCAAAGTAGATGGAAAAAAACTGCTAATAGATATTTTGTCTGACTCTAGATTGATTAGCTTGATGCTAGAAACACTAAAAAACACAATATCTAATTCTTGTAATCTATTTGAAAAAAAAATTACATCAAGTATTTAATAAAAAAAAGAATTTTTAATAGTAATTATTGCTAAACAAAAGGATTGGCAAATCATCCTTTAGTGCGTATTTAATACTTAAGAAAATGAGTAATAGGTAACTAGCAGAGTAGGCCTCCCAAAAAGTTACCAAACACCGCTAATTATATAATAAATTATATTTTTGAATGAGGATCAAGGGGTTCTGGGATGAAATCCCGCAGAAGTTACAGAGTTTTATTCCTCAGCCTTTGAATCTTTGTAAAGTCGAACAGTCCTGTCGTTCAGGGGGCAAGGAGGGCGGTAGTTTTCGAACATGCATCCATGGAGATCGTCCTTAGGACATTCTTCACAAGGATGGTAAGATTTCATGTTCCTGTAAAATTATTATTATTATTAATATTAATATTATTTTTATTATTATTATTATTATTTTTATTATTATTATGTAGCAGTAGTAGTAGTATTATTAGTAGATGGGATACCTAAATGCGTTCAACTGCTCTTCGGAAACTTCAATAGGCTGCTGGAACACAATCCAGTTTACTGACTCGTAACAAGGGGGCGTGGTCAGTGACCCTGGGTAAGTCCAGTACGAACCGTCACCTAGAAGAAAATAAAACCAATGATATATATATATATATATATATATATATATATATATATATATATTATTACTATCAAGAATCTTTATATAACAGTATATTATAAATTGAAATATATATAACTTATAAAAATATATATATATTATATATATTTGTTACTATATTCATTATTAAATAGTATGTGTGGACACGTTCATAAGTTTGGATTGTGATATTTTTTTCGCTAATATTTTATCATGTATCGGTTGGGGTGTTTCGAGCAGGAAGTTTATTTTTTCCTTACTCTTATAAACGGTTTCCATTGAATAGAAATATTGTTAAATTTATTAATATATATTTATCTGTACAGGTTAACTCGAATACTTTAAAGGAAGTTTTATTAAAAATTAATAAATAAATAACCCATCATAACTTCAATATTCAATCGAAATGAAATTTGAAAAACTCCGTTTCGATATAAATCGAAAATCGAAGATCCTCTGATACAATGGTGGGAGGAAAATGGTGGATGGATTGATGAGTTTTAACAAATGGGGATGAGTGGAATGAAATGGGGGATGGAGGATATTGAAATTATACCGAAAATTGAGGGATGCGATTGATGAGTAGAAGAAAATGAGGTTTTCCAGACTAGGTACTGGGTCCTTTGGTGGTACTTCCCCATTCCCTATACAAGTCATTTACATGCCAGATGAACGAAGAAAACTATCGATTTATTTAAATTATTTTGTTCTGATTATTTAAAATTTTTAAAAGCAGTTTTACTATTGGAATTTATTTTTGACATCAATATTGGTAACATTATGTAAAAATAACAAAAAAACCAGAAATAACGCACACCTACACCTATATTATATATATAGTTATAATATAATATATAGAATTATATAGTATATTATATAATAATATATATATAATAGTATATAACTATAATATATTTAATAATATTATATATATATAATATTATATATATATATATGTGTGTGTGGTGTGTGTGTTAATGCTGTACCTCCATCAATCCTTTTCCAACAGGGTCAAGGATCCCAATGATAGTCTTATTCTCATTACTCCTTCTAAGAGTGCATTACTGAAGACCATTAATTATAAGGTAAAAGAACCACTCGTCACTTATTTACAGTATTATCATATACACACACAAATGTACATACAGGAAGGAACCTTTACTTAATTTCTTTTGACGTTAGTATTTAGAATGTGGGGAATCCTCCCTACTGGGAGAGGGGGAGATAAAAATTTGAATAAATTAATATTTTTGACCATAAATAACTGAATTAATTTGTTAAAAATTTACTTCCAGGAAGTACTTATGAAAATCCATATACACATGTGTATTTAAAATGACATACAGAATTAAAACTACCATGTACGTTCGTTAACTTACTTGGCAAGAAAAGATCCGGCTGGAAGGTGTCTAAGACGGTGATGGATTGGCCCTTAAATTTGATGAACGGAAGGAGTTTGCTGATCTTTTTCAATTCGGAATGTTCCTTGCCAGCCCGCAGCCATTAAAATCTATTTACAGATATCTTAACATCCTTTGTAAAGGGAAATTATTTCTGTTCACTTATGTCTGCTCATTTACTAAATAAGTTAATTCGCATCCGTATCTGAGGGTATCCGGAAGACAATGCCCAATACATTATAAAGTGATTCATTCTTTTGAAAAATACTATAACAATGAGTTTAAGATAATTCTAGAATAGATAGAAGTAGAAGATGAAATAGAAAACGCACTTAGTACAAATGGATATTAGAAATTTTTTTGGTTAAATGATTAAATCTACTTTTTATTACATTTTTTTTAACTTGTAGCATTCTAAGCATCACACAACAACGTTGTATCAAATAAATTATTTTAGTTTTTGTAATTTTCATCGCAATAATCAAGAGACTGCAGCTTTAGCACAGCAGCAGAAGCAGCATCGGAAACAGATAATGACCAACCACCCTCTGGTTAAGACACTGCAACTTCGAGACCTTCTTCTACAGTTCAAACCACGGTACCAGGCAGTGAAAGTAAAACTGAAGACGACGACGACGGCTGTTATGAAGGTGATATTGGAAAATTGGAAAAACACTGCCTAATGGCTTGGTACCTTCGAAGAATTACGATTTTACGTCAGATGCAAAACACCTCAAGAGAAATTTCAATCACCAGTGGCTGGATACATATTCACCATATTTAGCTTGCTCAAGACGATTCAAAAGTGCTTTCTATAAATATTTTTTGTTTTTCCGCCGTCAGCCAGCATGATGAGATGTGGTTGGGGTTCTTTCATCATCAGACCCTTCACTAAGTACAAGGACGTGCGCGATTATTGCAAAGCACATGTACAGACCTAGAGACACGAGGCTGCAATGGGATCTTCAAAAATGGTCATGGAGGACGTTCCAGTGAGCATCCTACTTCACTTGTCTTCGCAAAAATCAATTGAAAAAAACAAAAAAGTACTATCTTCAGTTGTTTCATGCGTCATTTTTACCTGTACACATGATTTACCTCTCCGAGGCAAAAACCTGGATGATTGCGTACTTATAGACTTATGCCGTTTACTCATCGAAGCAGGTGATTCAAAATTAAAACACCATTTTGAGAATGAACCTAAAAACGCGTCATACCAATCACCTATCATACAAAATGAAATAATTGACCTATGTGTTGCTACAATCAGGGAACAAATCGTTTCAAGGGTTAAAGAAGCTTGCGCTTACAGCATTCTGGCTGACGAAACCGCAGATATTTCTGGCTAGGAACAGTTGTCTATTGGATTACGTTTCTTCGATGAAAAGGCCAACAAAATCGAAGAAGAATTTTTAGGCTTTGCAGAGCTTGAAGGACTTAGTGCCATAAATATTGCCAAGGTTATTAAAGATTTTGTGACCAACTTAAACTTTGACCCTGATAAGTGTGTGGGGTTAAGTTTCGACGGATGTTCCACCATATCTGGGAAAGAAGGAGGTGTGGAGGCGATCTTGAGGCAAAAGTATTAAAAAGCCTTGTACTTTCATTGCTCCTCACACAAGCTAAACCTTGTCGTGAACGACTTAAACGTTATCCCAGAAATTCAATGCTGCGTTGGAACTATCATGGAGAAAATCACATGTTTTCGCGAGCCCGTTTAACGATGAAAGCTTATTATTGCTAACATTCCCAAACTACCTGAGACTAGATGGGCGGAGAAGTACAAGAACATCCGTGTTTTTAAGGATCCCTTCATTGATATTTTTGATGCATTAGAGACATTATCTGAAGAGAGAACTGCAGTAACATGGAAAAATGCATATCAAATGCATGTAGCGGTGTGCAGACTTTCATCTATTGTGTAAGTAGCATTAATTGCGAAGTATTCTTCTATACTGGAACCCGTACCAAATAGACCTACCCTTATTTGAAGACATTTACATAGTCAAGGCCCGAACCAACACATTTCAAACTATTCTCGATATACTAAGAACTCATCGGGAAGATGCGGAGGAGCGTCACAGCTAACGTTTGTAAGCCGGCTACATTGAAAAGCATTTGGATGTTGATATAACTTCGCCACTAACATTGCTGGCCAGATAAAAAAAAAGCTTATAGGAACAACCCTCAAGCCAAAAAATTATCAGAGATTTTGGGAGGATCTCTAATAATAACTTTAGCAGTTCCATCATATCATCTTTTAGAGTTGAATTCACGGATAAACCACCTGCATTGCTGGTAGGCTTGTTTCACATCCGAAGTGACGTGGGAATGATTATTGTAGCATTCAACAAAACGTACTTCATCTTGTGAAACCTTTACTGAAGCTTTTGAACTATCAAGGGTGAAAATTTGTAGTTCATAACGTGAATGGAAATTACCAGAGGGTATCGTGTTTTTAAAAGGCGCATTTGTTTTCAAACCTTTAAAAGCTACTGATATTGCTTTCTGTTGCCCCAATGGAAACACTTTAGAGGTTTCAATTGGGGGATTCACTTTATAAATTCATTTCACGTTAGCCTCATACGGAGAAAATAAGTTGGCTTGGGTTAGCCATACTTCATAATCAAAGTCAATGGTTTTTTTTTACAAAAGAGCAATACCATGGAAGCTGTAGTTAGAAAATTTTCCTTCTCTGAAACTGATGTTTAAAAATTTTTTAATATATGGTGTTCTTCCTTTTTGTTGGTATAAATTATTGCATGCCCCCAATGGACCCTCGCCTTCAGAGATTGAATTCAAGCTTTCCCCTTTTCGGTTTGAGCTGGATGCCATGATTTCAAATCAGTGAACTCTTGCTTTCTTTGAGGATTCTTTAGAAAAGGCTTCTTTGATGTCATCCAATTCTCACTCCAGCTTGGATTTGAAAATCTTGGCCGTCTAATACCTTTTTTACACACACACACACACACACACACACACACACACACACACACACATATTATGTAATATGTATATATGTAGTAATAATAATATATATATAATATAAATATATAAATATCTTTGTTTCCTTAAATATATATAACATAATATATATATAAATATATATATATATATATATATATATATATATAATATATATATATAATATATATGTATAACAATAACAAATATATATAAATATAATAATATATAATAATATGTAGTAATAGCAATAATATGTAACAACCAATATAGCTATGTACAACAATAATAACCAACAACCAATAACCAGCAACGGCATATATGTATGCCATAATAATTGTTCATCGAACAGCCATATATCTATCATATATACATATATATATCCCATATATAATATATATATATATATATACTCCTATATATATATATTTAAATTCACTGTTATTTTATATATACGAATGGAAAAGTGTATAAGTTTGTATTCCCTTCAGTTGCACAATAATGAGAACATGTTACTGTCAATTTGTATATCTGGTCCTTTGTATATAATGTATATATATCTAATATCTATAACTATTATCTATAATATTATACCAATAATATATGTATATCTATCTCTATATTTATATAGACTATCAAATACAGATACAAAAGAACTTATATATATATATATATAATATATCATCTTTATATATACATATATATATATATATATGTATATACCCCATACCTTACGCCCTTATATATATATCTTTCTGTGCTGCCTTATATATCATTATATATATACTTTATACATACCTGTACATATATATATACTTATATATATATATATATATATATATATAACCCTATTCTTTCTCCCCTTGCTGCCATACCTTATACTTCACTGCCTTATCTTACATATAGCGCCCAGCATAGTATATCTGCTGCCTATTATCACAATCAAACATTTTATTTTTCATTGCTTTACATATGAAATTAATGAAATTTTTGAATGTTATTTATTTATTTCAGCTGTATCAAAGAATATGAACACAGCAGTAGCTCCAAAGAAGACTAATTAAAATTTGCGCCTTTATAATGTTTGCTTTTTATTTATAACGCTCCTTTTCCCAACACAATACTTTAAGAATCAATCCATACTTTTTTATATATATATATATAACTTATATACCATATATATATATATTATATATGCACTCAACATATATATATATAATAACCTTATATACCGCCAGCATATATCTTGTCTATTTTGGCCATAACACCAATATATATACTATTTAACAACCAACAGTATATATATATATATAATAACATATAATAACCATATATATATAAATCTATATGCTAATATTATATATATATCTATAACTTAACCTTAATAGCATATTTATGCATATATATATATAACGCTATCTATCTTAACTCATAAACCCATAATTGTATATATATAACCCTTATATATATATATAAATATATACTCCTAATTTAACTATGCTGCTCTATATATATATATATATATCTTATATATATATATATCATATACATATACTACCTTAATATATATATCCACTTGCTCTTAGCTATATCTTACCTGCTGCTGCCTTGCCTCACTCACTTGCCTTATACCTTTATATGTAGCCTTATATATATCCCATATGCCTGTATATAATATTTATATATACATATACTTATATATATATATATATATATAACATATATATATATCTCTTGCTATATATATATAATATATACAATATGCATATATATATATAATAATATGTATGTAATATAATATATGTATGGCAATATATATATATATATATAATATGTTTATATGCGTAGCAAATATGTAACAACATAAATAACCAATAGTAGCAACGCTATCTCACCGCGCACCCGCCATATATACATATAGCATATATCAGCATATCTTACTATCTTGCTATATAACTGCTGCTATATATATAGCAGCAACATATATCTTCTTTATATCTTTATATATAACGCTATTGACATATAACCTTATATATATATAGTATTGACGTTGCGAAATGGTAAAGCTTCAAAGAATTTTAAAGAGTTATATATTCGAGGCTGCTACAAAATTTCCGCACGTCCTTGTGGAGACAAAAGTTTCTCGTCCACCTTTCTTCCATTATAAATTTTGTAGCAATTTGATACTTTTAAAGTATGATCGATCATCAATATTGTTTATATATATCGGCATCCCTACCAACTAGTTTAGAACCATCACAGTATAAATAACTATATATATATATATATATATATATATTTAGATATTCTTTATATACATATATTTATCTATATACACTTATCTATTAATTTACATACATATGTATATATGTATATGTATATCTATATATCTCTTTTATATATATATGTAATATAACATATTCATATCGCATAACTGTACTATGCATACGAAATAATACATGAAATACATATGTATAGGTATATATAATACACGTTATATAGCATAATAATAATAACAACATATAACATGTAATATATATGTATATATATATATATATATATATATGTAATAATATATAATAATATATATAATATATATATAATAACCAACGTAACCAACAATAGCCTTTCAATACTGTAATATAGCCTTGTATAGCAACCAGCAGCAATATATATACACCTTCCAACAATATAACTGTAGCAACTTATGAATAATATGCTGTATAACAACCATATACTAATATATATATATAGCGCCAATATATATTAACTATATAACTATATAACAATATATATATATATATAACTATATAACATACTTATATAACATATATATATATATAACTGCTATATATATAAACCATGGACTGCTAATGATAATGACTTTGTTTAGAAGTACTGGAGATTGAAACTGCGTCTCACATTTTGGGGGGCTTGAGTCAAAAAAGAAACTTTCCAAGAAGTTTCTTCAAAGAAATTCAGTTTGGAAACCATGGTCTGCTAAAAGTTAATGACTAATTGAAAAGAGTGTTTAGCTTTTGTATGCATGTATGTATATATATGTAATAATAATAACATATATATATATAATGTAATAAATACATATTTATATGTATATGTATAACTATATATATTATATAGCTCTGTTATATGTACTCTTCCAATATACAAAATAATAATAATAATAATATATATATATATATTTTTGCAAAAAGATACATTTAGACAATTATTCTTTATCTTACTCATAGCATTATAATACTTTAACATATTGCTTAAAAATACATATATATATAGCAACTAGTAATAATAACCAGCAATAATATGTACCAACAGCAATAACAGTAGCTCCAACCAGCCAGCCAGCAGCCAGCAGCAACCAGCAGCAGCATGCTATTAATATAATATGTATATATGTATTACATATAGCTTATATATATATATGCTCTTAACAACATATATAGATGTGATGATATGCTGCTGCTGCTGCTGCTGCTGTTGAGGTTAGTCATCAGAAAGCTTCCTTCCAGTTGCTTCTATAAGTTGCTTGTAGATATAGAAACCAAGGACTGCTAACGCTAATGACTTTTGTTTAGAAGTACTGGAGAGTGAAACTGCGTCTCGCATTTTGAGGCTTGATTCAAAAGCTTTTAAAGTTTCTTCAAGAAATTGGTTTGGGAAACCATGATCTGCTAAAGCAATGACTAATTGAAAAGAGTGTTTAGCTTTTTGAACAAGTGATGTTGTTAATAAATTAAAATGGCTGGAAAATGCGCTCAACAGTATTAATGCTTTAAAATTTAAAGAAATATGATGTTTAAAATCCTAAAGCTAGATGCTCTGTTGTTCAAATGTTTAATGTTTAATTGTTAAATGTTTAAATAGTTAAATGTTTGAATGTTTAATTGTTTTAATGTTTTAACGTTTAATTGTTAAATGTTTAAATAGCTAAATGTTTAAATTTTTACTTGCTCAAATGTTTATATGTTCAAATGTTTAAATGTTTAAATACTTATGTGTTTATATGTTTAATTGCTTAAATGCTTTAATGTTAAATTGTTAAATGTTTCAATAATTAAATGTTAAAATTTTTAATTGCTTAAATGTTTTAATACTTAAATGTTTAAATAGTTAAATGTTTAAATGTTTAATTGCTTAAATGTTTTAATGCTTTTTGTTAAATGCTTAAATAGTTAAATGTTTAAGTTTTTTATTGCTTAAATTTTTAAATTCTTAAATCTTTCTATGTTTAATTGATTAAAAGTTTTAATGCTTAAATGTTTAAATGTTTAAATGTTTAAATATTTAAATGTTTATATGTTAATTGATGAAATGTTTAAATGCTTAAATGTTTAAATGATTAAATACTAAAACATTTAGATGCTGAAATGTTTTAAAGCTTAAAAGTTTAAATGTTCAAATGTTTAAATATTTAAACCCATAAATGTTTAAATGCTTAATAGTTAAAATTATTAAATATTTGATTATTTGAATATTTAAATGCTTGAAATTTAAATATTTAAAATTTTAAATGTTTAAATGTTTTAATGTTTAAATGTTTAAATGCCAAAATGTTTTAGTCAGACAAGATCTTTCTATTTATTTTTATGTATAAAATAGTTATAAATTTTAGTTTGTTTATTAAACATATTAACACTTCATGGTCATAGCCCAATTCAAGGAAGGAAACTCTCTAGGCAATTGATACCTAGGATTTGGGAGAGGGCTCGAACCCAGGCCCTATATGATTATTATTTAATCTATATTATTTAGTCTATGTTATTTAATCATGGTTGCAGAGACTGATGCTGAGCTCTTGGTGGAGTAGAAGCAAGAAAATGTTTTTGAGTCTAGCCGGAGCCGGAGCCGGAGCCGGAGCCGGAGCCGGAGCCGGAGCCTAGAAAATATTTTTACAATAAAATAAAGGGATTCAAAGCCGAAGTCAGAGTCGGGGTCAGAGCCGGAGTCGGAGTCGGAGCAGGGAAATTTTAAAATGATAGAACCGGAGCTGGAAGAAAAATTACCAGCTCTGCAGCCTTGATTATAATATATATATATATATATATATATATATATATATATATATATATATATATATATATATATATATATATATATATTCTTCTTGCTAATATATATATATATATATATATAAATATATATATATATATATATATACATACTTAACGGAATACATATAACAATAATATATAGTATAGTAGCAATATATTAACAATGTAACCAATATGTATATATATATATATAATAACTGCTACAAATTGCTATATCTTATATGTATGTATATATATATATATATATACATATGTATAATAATATATATATAACATATATATAACTGCTATATATGTACCAACAACCAATAACATAACCTTGCTGTAGCAATATATATAGCATAACAGCAGCAATAGCCAGCGCAGCAGCCCAGCGCTTAACAGCGCTGGCATAATAACCTTAGCAGCCAGCTAATAGTAACAATAATAAAAAACAACCAATAGCGCTATATATATATATATAAGAACGCCTCGATGGCGTAGGAGATTACGACTTATGGAGCTCTCGTGCGAGAGGCACTGGTTCAATCCACTCCGTGGCAGCGGTCACAGTTATTCCTGGGGGGCCAGAATTAAAAAACTCGACTGCTAACGCGTGGTGGCGACAGGAAGCTTGATGCCGCAGCCGGCCTTAAAGGAAGTTCGATTTCCCTGTAGTCACCCCGTTTAACCTCTGAGAGAGGGGATAAAGAGCACGTTAAAAGGAAGCGCTATATATATATGCCTTATACCATATAATATATATATACCCTTGCCCTGCTGTATACCAGCAGCCTGTATATGTAGCATAGCCTTTGCTAATATAACCTTGCTAGTAACCAGCTAATAGCAGCCTTAGCCTTATTATATATCTAAATATAATATATATACTTATTAGTAATATACTATATATATATAACAATATATAACCAGCCATATGTATAGCTTATGTAATATATAGTATACAACCTTGGCAGCAACCAGCCCTTATATATGTATATAGCCAACCTTATATAACATATATTGCTAACAACCCATAACCCTTAGCCAGCCAATAACCCTTTATAGCCCAACAACAGCCAACAACATAACCTTGTAACCCTAAGTCAGAATATAATTCATTTTACTTAATAATTTAATTAAATTTTTCTATAATGCTCCTTTGGGGGGATCGAACCCTTTACCTTTGCCTCAGGGATATTATTATTATTATTATTATTATTATTATTATTATTATTATTATTATTATTATTATTATTATTATTATTATTATTATTATTATTATTATTATTAATAATAATAATATTATTATTATTAATTAAATTTCTTTAAGTTTGATTCTCTTTACCCATAAAAATTTTGTTACAAATCACAAAATTTTGGCAACTTTAGGTTTCAGCTTAAAATATCTTGAAAATACTCCCTCCCTCTCTTCTCCCCTCTCCTCTTCCTTCCGCCCCCTCCCTTCCCCTCTTCCTTCCTTCCCCTCTTCTCCCCCTATTTCAAACAATAGTAGACTACTTGGCTTATCATATATTTTGAGTGGATGACTTATAGAAAGGGTTATGGCTAGTAGACACCACAAGAGGGACGATATTTTAAATAGGAAGTTACAAACCTCAATTTTTGTAACTACTCAAAGGGGGAGAGTTTATCCTCCTCCTCCGCTCCACCCCTCCTTCTCCCCTCCTTCTCCACTATTTCTTCCCCCTCCTTCACTCACTAATAAAAGATTTAATTCTTTAAATAATTTTTTTAGATTGAATCTCTGTAAAAACTTTAATATTAATAAATTAGGAAGAATTATTAAATTAGTTATATTAATATTTTAATATAGTTATATAAATAGTCGTTATTGATATATATTTATGATAGCCACCAATCACGGGTCAGGGGTATTACTACTCAGGGAAGATCTTACTAACGAAAAGTATAGAAACATTAACAGACTTTTAAATCAAATTCAAATTGAAAAAGGAACAATTTTATTGAAAAAAAAAAATAGAAGAAAAAAATGTCTACTAATTTACGTTAATAGTTAATTCCAATAGTAATGCAACTGCAACTATAATTTCTGTTATTACTATTGCCGCTTTCACTACTACTACTACTACTACTACTACTACTACTACTACTACTACTACTACTATTATTATTATTATTATTATTATTACTACCACCAAATGTGTGTGTGTGTATGTGTGTGTGTGTGTGTATTATTATTATTATTATATATTATTATTATTATTATTATTAAATCTAATACAAAAAAATTTGTAGTATTTTTATTTTGTGAATGTCATAATTTTCCATAATTTTTATTATTTTCTATTTATTTTCAAAATAAATTGCTTTTAATTATAATTTATATTTTCTTAATGTTTTATTTGATATTTTAATCATCTTTAAATGTATTTATATTTTAAATTTTAAAATCATTTTAAAATTTTCTATTCAAATATTTAATATTAATAAACTTGAAGTTTTTGAAGAAGATGTTTGATAAAAAGATTTATTTTCTTATATCTGAATATATTAGTATTTATATACAATATATATATATATATATATATATATATATATATATATATATATGCTGCTATATATAACATATATATATATATATATATACTATATATATATATATATATATATATATGCTATGCTATAAACATATATATAT
>JABUQX010126234.1:0-18783 GCA_015478945.1 Trachelipus rathkii
ACATAGGGAGATGTATTAGATACCTGTCAGTTCTACGAAGTATGGGCAGGATGACGAGATTACAGTAGAGAGGAGTTAGGTAGGTACACGGTAATCATATATTCAACATATTTTATGCATTCTAGTCAAATACATATAGATATTAACATCTTGAGAAATAGTAGTCTAGTATGTAGGCATAAATATGATCTGCAATTTAAACTCTGATATTTGTCTTTTACGTAGTTCCGAATTCATCCGGTAGATCATCCATCACAGAGTCTAGACTAGATTGCGAATTATAAGATATTATATGAATTAATATTCATACTTAGTACATAAATAAGTATATAAGTACATAAATATAAAAAAGGTAATTATATAATATAATCGTACTTTTAATATTAATAATGATTATAATATTTTATATATATATAATATATAATATAACGTATATATATATATTATAAGTATATATATATATATATATTATATATATATTATTATATATATATAATGTATATATATATAGATATATAGGTATCAATATATTATATATTATATATATTATTATATATAATATAATTAAGTATTATATTATATTAAAACACGTAGAAAATTTAACCTTTAAGCAGTAAAGGAAGAAATATGACATTTTTGTCACTCTCCAGTTAGGACACTTTCTGGGTCTAAATCTAAAATATTCTATGTAACATCATCATTATTCTTCCTTATTTTTAATAAATTAAATACCTACTTACTACCAATAGTCTTGAGTACCATTATTAAAGTTGTGTTCTACCTTATATTCTAGTACATCTCAACAGCTGAATTTATTGTAATGTATTAGTATAATCATAACTTAATATATGATTATAATATAATGAAATTTATATCGCTATAGTCTGAATATTTGGCATACATTAGGTCACCGATCATTATAGAGCTTATATATGATATATAATTATTAAATTATAACGTTCATTTGAAATGGTATACCATCTCCTATATATGTTGGCGAAAGTCGCACAGAACCACTCCCGATAAAATATTCCTGGCTACGGGCCTTGATGTCTTTTTCATGTGATCAACAGGCATACGGAAAATTAGCATAGTTAAGTAGAAAAACGTGATGGAAGTCAAAAAGTTTCGTGCCAAAACGACCGCGAATGATTTCTTATTCTTATAAACGGTTTCTCTACAATCTATATATGAAAGACCAGCTCATGTTCGCTGCTCGGAGAAAGATAGTAAGCTCATGTATAATGGACTTCAGGCTTACTGGAGGGTGCTCTTATTATAAAAGGAAGATTAAATGGATGATGTTTTAGAACTAATTTTAGATTTGTGTACAGGATGTTATATTATATCTACATATCAACATAGGAGAGATTATTTGCCTGTCTTATTCCCTTACTCTTAAGGTATTTTCAGTGTTTGTAATATATACTTTGTTTGTGCAGTTAAAAAAAACATTGTATTTTTTTCTCTTCTTTTTTTCTGTCTCTCCCCCAAGTTATTTTATCGTCCCTATTGATGTGCCAAATCTTCAAGGCTTTCACTGGTTTAACATTAAATACCTTTATATTACTCTTAATATTTCTTACCTTTCATAGTATACCTACTCTTATTAAGTTATATAAAAAATTATCAGACGCACGTTATATATATATATATATTATATTACTATTATATTATATATATATTATATATATATTTATATATTAGTTACAAGGGTAATCTGCAAAGAAGTGAGCTCGAATGCTTATAAAAAATATATTTTATACACTCACCTGATATTCGGGATATAATAATGAATGTTTTTAGTTGTCGAAATGAAATTCTTTTTCTTTCCTGCCTATATGACATATTACCTTAATTCCGTCCCTAAACAACGGTTAACATACATCTCTCCTCCATACAAAACCTCCTCACTTAATCCGGCACGTGCAGGATCGCGCCACATAATTCACAAGTAGAGACGATTATGTTTACTCCTGATTGTTGGGTTGTAGGTGTGCTATACGCATATACGTGTGCGCGGGAATGGAGAAAAAAGGGTTAAGTTGAGAAAGATTATGCGCGCTTTAAGTTATGGAAGGAAAGAAAACATTTCATTTCGTCGAAACACTCATTACTTATTGTAGCTATAGAGTGTTTTATCGCACTCATCCGCTGAAACTCTCATTTTTTGATTCGACGCTCCCTTTCCCGTGTTCTGCGCGTTAAGTAAACTTCATATATATAAATACCTTATCTATTATACCTCTATCATACCCCACTCTTTTATACTCTCTATTTACCTTCCTTATTACTTATATAATTTTCGTATACTATCTATAACTATAATACTATCTCCCTGATTGGTTTTGGGTGTGGTGGCGCGTATACAATAGGAGAAAAAGTTTGTGAAACTGATAGATTTTTGCTTTAATACAGTCTTAAAGCGTAAGAAAGGCTCCTCCACTAAAGAACCTAATATTTAGAATAAATCTGATTGTAATGTTTTGAGGACCTTAATATTCGACATGGAAGCTTCATTCGACTTAACTTAAATGAGTGTGGGTTTCTTGTTTGAATTTAGTGTGTATATCCATCCCTTTGGGAAGAGCCTTTAATTAACCATACCCCTGTAAAAAAAAACGTCATGTATCGACTCCTGTTATGGGCACCTCTCTTCCTTTATATATCTTTTTCCTAAAAATTTTTCCTTTCTCCTCTTTTCATTATATACGCAATCTTTTATACTTAGATCTATCTACAAATACGACACACTTATTTCTTTGGTCTTCAGGACTGAAGGTTTACCCGGTAAGAGTAAGGTAGTATAAGGGGTAATATAACATGTAGTACATTTCCATTACCAATTCTGTTAAAGCTATATTCTTTTTTTTTATAATTATACTCTCAAGTGTGTTATTTCTTCATTTTAAATAAAAATCCCATTTTGATTATATTCGTTTGTCTAGTTAATGTATCCTCATTCATTGACGTCATTGATCACTTAACCAACTATTCCTCTACCTATCTTTTCAATAGTCAAATCACTCCAAAAAAGTCATTGAAGTCCAGTTATAAACGTAGTTTGCTGTGTATGCTTGTCTCTACTTTCCCGCACTACTATCTCTTAGAAACTTCTAGTATTCATCCACTAAGTTTATATGTCAATGTTATGGGTAAACTCACTCTTATATAAGAGATAGATTTCTATATCGCTTGTCGATATATTGGAAGAATGGCACCGTAGTACTCAGGATTTTTTTCGGGGGGCTGCGACTTTCGCAATATTATTATTTCAATGAGTTAATTATATATATATACTTATATATATATGGTTATCTTATATATTAGAATAATATTATTAAAAATTGTCTTATTTAATAGAAACTTTGATACCTATTTATAATCATTTATTTACCAGACCACATAATTAAGATAAATAATTATACTGTATTTACTATATATATTATTACTTAGACCATAACAATAATATACAGGTAAACTAACTTATCATAGTCAGAACATGCAAAACCACTAGTGCAATTTACAATCTATTCAATATGATTTTTGTAAGTGTACTTTCCCACATTAAATAACTACCCATAAGGATTTATAGTTGCTAACTAAGTACATCATTCTCATATATATACTATACATCGTACTATTTATAAGAGTCAATTTTCAGTTTCCTTGCTTTTGACTGAGGTGATTCAAATATTTTTCATTGCCTGCTGAATATACCCTTGTTGTGGTGTATCTCGATGAAATTTTTATTTCAGAACAGTAAAGCAAAACTGTTAATTGGTATCTCCTCTATACAACACTATCCGTGAAAATTACGTTTTTATAGATCGTGACTCTTAATGACTTTGAAAAGGCTTTTTCTTGATCTTCCAGGTTTGCTTATGCGGTGGAATACAGCAATCACACTGCTAGATGCCACATGTAAAATGACTTCAAGGACGCTGCTGGTTTCTCTCTCTGACGTCATTTCCATACAGGTTAGCTAGTTTATGTAGTTTTTGTACTATTCATCCAATCTCTCAAACTTCAGATTCATCACACAAACCCAAACTAAACCATCCGTTTACTATCGTCTCTATTTCAATCATTATCATTTTACCCTCTATATTTCAATCACCATTATTTACCTTGCCCTGGCAGCCTCACCTAATTCTTTTATAAGCGTATACATATACATTTTAAACAAACAAGGAGATATAATGTAACACATTCCTGTTCATTCTGGCTATTAATATTAGTGCCCATGACTTTCGACTGCATGTTTATTCTAACCACGTTTCAATTTAGTCATTTTCACCTTTTGATTCCATTTAGAGAAGCTTACCACCACATTGCCTTAGTAGTTTTCCCTATTAATCGTTGTTATACATGCTGTTCACAATCATTTAATACTCCTGCTCATTTTTTTCTAATTGTCCACTATTAACTGTATTTATTGTTTGCTTTTTAAGTATCCATTCTTTCAGCTCTTGTCAGTGCGCTGTATCAATTACGTTTATCCTGTCCCAAAAGAGTATTTTTTTTTTTGCATCCATGGAAACTCCAACACATATCAGTATCCACCTTTTTATTAACTTATGGCGCGATGGTTAATGGCAGATCATTCGAATAGCTCTCCCCTCTCACGGCTCTGTCATACTTCCATATTCAATCAGTTTACTGAATGCATCGATCCCTATTGATCTATTTGTGTGTTAGTTTTTTTTTTTTTCCAAACCTTATTTGAAGGTATTTGATATTTTCGTGTTTCCCTTCTATGGAAGAGATTCATTTAATGTTGTAGAGGTCATCATTATTCTCTTGTCCAATTTTCTGTTTTATTTTTCATTCGTTTCCTTTAAAAACTTTGGGCAGCTTATTTTTTTGTTGAATGTTGCAATACTATTTATAATCCTAAAACACCTTTGTAACATCACCTAAGAAAATGTTATACTTTTAGCTGTGATAGACTTTCAACGTGTCCCCTTTTTGTGCATTATTTTTATTACGTTAAAAAGCCACGCTTCAACTCAATCACCCGCTCTTCATGTTCATCACTTACTGTAACATTTTTGTTTCCTAATTTAGCACTTCCACTGGCAAAACTTCCAGATTTGTTCAAAACATTCAACTGATTTATTTGTTAGAGATATTAAATGAGAGAAAAAAAACCGATTTTCAAACTGGTATTAATGTGTTTCACAACAACAAATGAATAATCACACAAACAAAAATGAATTACATGTCGTAAAATATATGCAGATAGAAACAAAATGATCGACTTATTATCGAATTTATCAGTCATATATTTTCATATTACCTTCATATCCTACTTTTTTAAAGTTACCTGTCGGGACGATTACTTTGTTTCCAGAACTGAGTATGGAGTTTCCAATGTTAATTTGCAAATAATATTTTAGCTCAATGTTAATATTGATTTCAACACTATTGGGGAAAAATTTTTTTTTTGCGTTTGATCCAAACCCAATCAGTTAGGCCACCCAAAAGTTTTAATTTTCTTTTCATTGAATATTTTTCCTGTTTTAAAATTTATGTTATAATTAAAAACTATTTTTTGTGATAAAAATTAGCAGGGGGTAGTACTATCAAGCTACTTACCGGAGACTGAGTTTTATTAATAATGTAAATCTTTCTGACGGGTTTTAATCATACCAACGCCCTTTCATAGTTATAATAATAATAAAATTAATTTTATTTTTGTCGGGTGTGTATGACTCACTTTTTACCTCAAATTTTGGATCATGTGGGTTATCTGCCTCCACCTCCATATACATATCGATTGTATGAATTCGAATACATTTCATAAAATCGAAGTGAAAATGCGTAAAGTCAAATTGAAACTTTAGTATTAAAGCAGCTTTTCCACGACGTCCTAAAAGATATATAAAAACGAAAGTTCAAATCTATGTAAACTAGCTAAACTCTAACATAACCTTTACATAACGTATGTAGTTTAAATCTATGTAAACTAATTAAACTCTAACATAACCTTTAATTAACGTATATATAATGTAATTTATTTTTATATTTATAATTTATTTCACTCTGCATTGCTATTAAAAAATAAATAAATAAATAAATTAAAAAAAAAAAAAAAAAAAAAAAAAAAAAACACGAATGTGGTAACTAAGACCTATCATGAAGAGGTACACCTGGAGCCGGTGCAACGCTTTTGCAATTCCCACTTCATATCTATCATTTTAAATTTAACCGGTACTGGAACTATCATTCAAAATTGCCAGAGTCCGGTTTTATATCCGGCAGGCTCATCCAGATCCATGGGCTCCATTTACCCCTAGGAACTCATTGTTATATATAATGAAAAACAATGCTTATTACCAACTCATCCAAGTTTATTTTCATAATATTATATAATATATATATATATATATATATTTATATATATATATATATATATATATATATATAATATAATATATATATATATATATATTTATATTATAAACTCCTTATATATATATATATATATATAATATATATATATATATATATATATATATATATATATATCTATATATATATATATAATAATATATTATTATTAATATAAACTCTTTATAATATATATATATATATATATTAATATATATAATATATATATATATAATATACTATACTATATAATTATATATATATAATATATATATATATATAGTTTAATTATAAACTATATATATATATATTATATAGTATATATATTACTATATATAATATATATATATATATATATATATAATATTATAATATATATATATATAATATATATATTATAAAAATTATTTAATTATAAACTCTTATATATATATATATATATATATTATATATATATATATATATATATATATATATATTATAATATAATATATATATATATATATATATATATATATTATATATATAATAATAGGAGCCCGACTTTATAATGAATAGTGTAAATTGTTCAAAAATAAAATTTCCATATGAAATTGAAGAGAGGACAACCGAAACTATTTTTTAGTTGGCAAAACAGTTTTTAACAAAGATGAGCTTTTCGCGAAACAATTTTTCGCTATATATATATATATCTGTATATATATATAAACTTTTGTTGTGATTTGTTCCTTTTTTTCTTTGGTTTGGGTGTTGGTTATGTTGGTCTCCTTGGCTGTTCTCATTATATTTTGGTTGTTGCTGTCGGTGACTGTTCGTATTTTGTTGTAATGTGCACATGGTTAATTGTCGATTTGCGCGGTTTTGTTGGTGGTGGGAGGTAGTTTCTTAGCGTTAAGTTTTGGTTAGTGGTGGGAATTATTTATATTCTTGTGGAGGTTCTTTATGTATTGGGTCCAAATGAAAAAAGTTAAATGTTTTTTAGAGTTTGTTTGTGGGTGTGGTTTGCTTTTTGTGGGCGGGTTGTTTTATATGAATTGTCTTTATTTGGGTGTGCGATTCTCTCTCTTCGCTGGGGCGGGTTGTTTGTTCTAAGTTTCTGGCTGAAATTGGTGTAGGTAGTATGGTAGTAGTTGATTTCTTGATATTAGTTGGTATGTGATCTTGAAGAGTAGTCGGCTCGGGACCGGGTTTGCTGGCTGTCCAACCGGGCGGTGTTAAAGTTGAGATTAATTTTATTGGTTCGTGAGAGTTAACCCAACAATATGTCTGGCCTTAAGGCGTTGTTTAAGGGTTTAATCGAAGGTGTAAGAACTCAAAATATGAATGGTTACTAAGTCCCCGTAAGGAATTCTGACCCCACACCAAGGACATCCCTTGTTTATGATTTTATGGTGGTGGGGAGGTCGCCGCGCGACTGAATAACACTAATAAAAGATTTGCGAGCATGGGTTCGTCTAAAAACCAGGAGTGTTTCGTCTGCTCTCGAAGGATAGGATAATGATAGGAGTGTGGAAATGCGTGATGATGAGAGTAAAAGGTGGAAAGGAAGAATGCAGGTAACGGGGTACGGAGTTAGAAGGTCAGGACATGAGTGGGCTCCATTTAAGGACCAGTGGTGGCTTTGGTCACGGTGAACGCGGTGTCGATTTGTGGATTATATTTAATTTTTTATTTTGTGGTAAGGATTGGATGAGCAGATGTATGAGTGTTTCCCTTTATATTGTTAATTACTGCTTTTAGTTGGGGGCGCTGATATTATAGTCGTTATAGATCTTCATGGAAAATAATGGTATAATGAGTATTCCAAAACCATCCAAGAAATTGAAAAAATAAATAAATAATATAAATAAGTAAAATTTCTTATTCTTTTTAAGTTTTTTATAACTTACAAATTACGTTTTTTACTTACCCCTATAATGGCCAGTCCATTAACTCACTAAAATCAAACCACACCGTTCTTCCAGCACTGCAATCCACCTCCCTCCTGACACCATCTTGTCGATCTATTGATCTATTGATTAAGGTCCATATTTTTTTTACTAAAATTGTAACGTTTTTTACCAATACCCTAAAGCAAGTAATCAGACTAAATCAAATCAAACACCATCCATTTCGGGAAGCTGACCTACGAACAATGTCTACTCAATTCCTGACCAATTCTATTGGATATCTATTTGGATTTAATATATTGATTATTAGGGACTCCTATAGATTTTTTTTACTAAAAAAAAATTGTAGACGTTTTTACATACCCAAAAGCAGTAAATCACTAAATCAAACACAAATCCTGCTCCTAACCTTCCCTGTCACCCTATTCCTATGTACCCATCCTTTGATCTCATGGGTGACAATATTGATTATTGATTCAAGTCAACTTTGAGTATATTTTTGGATAAAACATCAAACATAAAGATCAAGTTCTTTATACAAAGAACAACCAATATATGTCAACGTAACAAAAAGTATTTACTCACATTAATAAAGATTGAATCCTCTTAGCTGATCAAATCTAAACTTCGGAGTAGAATACACAATGAGCACAAATTGTGAACAACAAGGAGGGAGGAGAACAAGGAACTTAACACAGGAAAATAACCTGCTAAACTTACAAAAGTTCTCCACTTAACAAACAAGTCAAAGTCAACTAAAATAAATACATTTCTAAAAATAGATGATCAAAAGAAACGGTCAATTTTATAGCTTTCCTTGACACAACACACACTTTTTCAAAGGCATAGAGCTCACTTAATCTCTTAACAATTACATACTTTTAACAGGACACCGCACATGTCAACGTTTTAGCAAAAAATTTATCAACAAAACATTGGGTAATTACCAGAGATACAGACCAGCGAAAAGTATGTCTAAACATAATAAAGTTTCCTCATTAAATAAAGTGCCCAGCATAACGCCATCAACTGAACACACTTAAGGCAAAAGTATATGCCCCACATGACCAAAGACTTAAACATCAAGGGTTGTACTGGAAATGGAACTAGAAAAGCAGGATGAATAGAAGAACAGTCAACACTTTTAATAAAGATGTAAGAGTTCCACCACACGTAACACCAACACTGTTAAAGCAACGGTTACAGTGCTTGCGGATATGGTGCAACGCTCGTATACTTCAATTTAACTGTTTTGTTTTACAATGTGGGTCTATGGAGCTCTTCCAGAGTGAAACCATATATTGGGTGAGGGTTTGGATGCATGGGTTTTCTGCTTGGGTTGTTATTCTTTTACACTCACACCACATGTCATTTTAGCCTCAGACAATTTCTAATGCTTCAACAACAATTTATTGAGGTTAT
The DNA here is from genome assembly GCA_015478945.1 of Trachelipus rathkii. Taxonomy (NCBI): domain Eukaryota; kingdom Metazoa; phylum Arthropoda; class Malacostraca; order Isopoda; family Trachelipodidae; genus Trachelipus; species Trachelipus rathkii. The sequence continues at coordinate 9,708 of JABUQX010126234.1, forward strand.
ATAGAACATTTTTTTTATAGCATTCATACTAGAATCCTTACTTAGCGATTAAGTGATTTTGGTGGTTCCTCAACATAAAGCTAATAAGTTTCACATTGAATAAAAGCTTAGGATCATACTACAGGGCGCAACCTGTATCAATCATGAACTAAGAATTCACTTGATACATCTCTTCTTGCTTGGTTCACACTCCGGGCCACCCAGGTTGTCAGGTCAGGTCTCTAAATACATAATTGTACTCATCATAACTTCTTAGCATGCGGAAGTAAACTGGTTTGAATACCATATTTTACACTTTATATAAGCACAAGTGTCGGTTCACTTAATTGCCTTTTGCGTCAACCTTAATGCATCACATGTTGGGTGATATAACTAACACCATAGCCGTAATCGCTATAATTGACGCGTAAACCTTATTCTTTACTCTTGGGTCGAACGTGTGGCTTCATCATCCTTCCCGCAGCATGGATTTTTATTCTGCTACTGTTAAGGACTGGCTTGAGCGACCCTAAAAATGCATTCCGTGGCGGAAACTGATTCTGTGTTAGTAAAGTCTAAGCTTTAGTGCACTTACACCAGTTTAGTGAGGGTTCTCAATACTCTATCGCATGGTTTCTATGCGAGCTCAAGCGAACAGTATGCTTCTTTATTCACGACATCACACACGCGTGGCTGTTCAGACATCGTCTATAATGCGCTACGTCACTCTAACTGTAAATACCAGTTTGTGTGCTGTCAGTTAATTTGCGCGGTTATAACATTGTGTAGATCGTGTAAGCAAACATTAATTGTCTAGTTGTTGACATGTATATTATCCGCACTTGTCGTGTTACAAACCGTCTAAAATCACAACACTCATCATCCGTATCTGTTATCTAACATTACTCTCTGTAATAAAATGCCATATTTAAACTGTTAATCTACCTTTGATATAACTTTATGTTATAAAAAAGGGGTTCCACGGACAACTATAACAGACATTTGTTTCTTAGTAACAGGAGCAACTATTGCGCTCTAAACATTTGAAGTTTTTGTAACGATAACGAGTGGCTAGAGTTACGCTTGAGACTCGTTTTTATAACCGTCTGGACACTAGATTTTGTTTCAAGAGAGGCAGATTGTCACTGATTCAGTTGAAAAAACCGCTCATCTCATATCATCTTCATACTGAGAGGAGGTTACAATCTATGTGAGGATATATCTAATGTCGCACAGTAGGGAGAAGTTCTTTGTAACATAAAATATTTCTGCTATTATTGTTCATAGTGGTCCAGAAGTGCGACGGCTAGCGAATCTTGGGATTTGTCTGGTTATAGACTTTTCCTTGTTCAATATTATCCACTGTAGAATCTGCCACAGAAGTGTCTGTCCCTGAAAAACAGTTATTTAATTTCGCGTATACTAAAGTATTTATAAAGTATTTTTCTTATCTTTGGCCTTTTTTCCGTTCCTCATCACAGTTTTAACAGAGCCAACTCACCATTAGCGCTCCATCCTTGACCGTTTTATAATTATTTCATGAAAAATACGTTTCATGGTCTCTTCATGCTAAAATATAAGAACACGTAAATTTCTTTACTACTCCACGTTTACTTTACCTCCGTTTTTTACCCACCAGTTTTCCGCTGCTCCCCAAATCTCCACAAAATACGTTTTTTCACACATGCGCTACCAGCTTATTTAATAAACGCAGCTTCGCTATAAATTTGCATAGATATTACTTCACTAAGACTGCCTGTTAAATAGGACCTCTAAATTCATGCACTTGGTATACTGTACAAAGCGTGTAACCTAATCTTAACTTTTTTCAAGCATAATCTCTAACATATAACGTTAATCTTACACGTGACTCGTAACATTTAACCTAAAATTTATCACACCAAATTGGGTTAATTATACTGATCACGAATATACTCTAACGTAATAAAGTTTCCACATCAATAAAAACTAAAATAACGTACCATGAAACTAAGAAAAAATAAATGTACAAACGAGGAGACAAACCTGACACAGTTTCTTAAGTCCGAATAAAAACTGCTATCATTAACAAAATTAACAACTTCACCAATAAAGAAACTAACATTACATGCAAAACGTAACTGGTCAAGTAACGTTTTTTTCAAGCATATTATCTACATATCAATACTAATTTTTATTTTTAAAGCTTTCTCTGTTGTTAGACTAACACCTCCCTTTCGGAAAATACCAACTCTAAACATGAAAAATAATTTTATGCTTTAACCATTTACATAAAAAATGATGCAATACTTATTATATTTATTAAACAAACTGGTAAATCTGGCAACTGCGTATCATACAGAGGTGATTTGACAGAACTGTATAGACTTGGGAGCTGAGTTATATATAAATCAGTGAGCTACTCGAGGGGGTATTTCATAATAATCAAGAGGCTCTTACGATCAATACTGTTAAGACACATTTCGTTAGATTCCTGTTGTATCATTATCCGTTTTTTTTTGTTTGTTTTTTTAAATCAATACTTATTCAGCTAAAGTAAGATTTTTTTTTTTATTATTTAATATATATCTCATATTAAAAAAATTTATTCAGGCTAAGTCTTCGAGAATGAATCCCCCAGATAAGAAGAGAAAGACCACTATAACAGACATTGCACATATCTCTGTAGGAAACTTAAAAAAAAAGTCAATGGAAAAGGCAATAACATTACGAAAGTAAAGGTTATTGATAAACAACTTCTTCCATGGACTGAGAGATTTGAATCAATCAATGATTCGTTTAACAACCATCTCGAATATGATGATTCTTGAAGCATCAGTCAAATGGTTGTTGAATGAAGTCATTGATGCCAATTAGACTTATTACTATGATAGGATTCGTATGAGGGTTGAAATCAATTTCACTTTTGACGATGAATAGTCCCTGAACCGGCCGGAAATACTATGTACATCAGCTAATTGTAACGATATTTATCATAGTATTTCGGAATCGGTGACAAAGGCAACCTTTAACCAAATTCAAAGAGTAGCTACCTGTTGTTCAATGATAGTAAAGGAAAGGTAATGATGTAAAACGATGCATTTGAGCCCCAAAATCTAGTTTCAAAACAATCGTTACATTAGAAAGTTCAGTCTAGAGAAGATGGTGCTGTGGGACTGTGCTTTCCAAGCTGATGTTCTGTTAAAGTCCGCTTACACCCTTTCGGGTGATCCCCCTCGCAAGATTCACACCCTTTCATCGGGCGCCATCCACCTTGGGTTTTCTCCACGGAAGGTAATGGTGCTGCTTAGATATCTTGGATTGAAAGATTAGATAAGGTTTATGCTAAAACTTTTGTTTAAATGTTACGATGTTTAATGTAAACTTAGCATTGAATTTAGAGATTATGCTTGAGAAAGTTGAATAGGTTACGTTTTGGTACGAAGTGTTAGGGGCTTTATACTGTTGTTAAAGCGCGGTAAGTTTGGTTAATGTTTAGTAGGTTTATTCGTACGTGGTGTTGTTAGGTTTGTTGTTGTCCCATTATACTGAAATCAGCTTTGAAAGCACAGCCTACAGCACCTTTCTCTAGATGAACTTTACTAATGTAACGATGTTTGAAAACTAAGATTTGGGGCTCAAATGCATCGTTTTTACAGTCATTACCTTTTCCTTTAGCTATCATGAACACGGTAGCTACTACTTTGAATTTGGTAAAAGTTGCCTTGTCACCGGACTGGAATGACCCTTCAAATATCAGTTACATATTAGCTGATGTTTACATAGTATTTCCGGTCAGGTGACTGATCATCGTCAAAAAGTGAAATTGATTCCAACCCTCATACGAATCCTATCATAGTCTAGTCTAAGTCTTGTAATATGGCATCAATGACTTCATTAACAACCATTTTGACTGATGCTTCAAGATCATCATCATTCGAGATGGTTGTTAACGAAGTCATTGATGATTCAAGATCTCTCAGTCCATGGAAGAAGTTTTCATCAATAACCGTTATTGATGAAAAACTTCTTCCATGGATTTTTTTTTAAGTTTCTCTACAGAGATATTGTGTTTCATGTCTGGTTTATAGTGGTCTTTCATCTTAATTATCTGGGAATTCATTCTCGAAGGACTTCGCTGGAATAAATTTTTTAAAATGAGAATATATACTTAAATATAAGAAAAAAATCTTATTTAGCTGAAATAGTATTGATTTAAAAAAAAACCAAAAAAAAACGGAATAGATGATTACAAGAAAGGATCTAATGAAATATGTGTCTGTCTTTAAAGTATTCGATCGTAAGAGCGGCTCCTTGATTATGAATACCCCTCGAGTAGCTTCACTGGATTTATAATAACTCAAGCTCCCAAGCTATACACAGTTTGTTCAAATACCTCTTAGTGTACGCAAGTTGCCCAGATTTACCAGTTTTTGTTTAAATAAAATATAATAAGTATTGCATCACTTTTTATCGTAAATGTTAAGCGATAAATCATTTTCATGTTTCATGTTGAAATTTTCTGAAAGGGAGGTGTAGTCTATAAAAAGAGATAAGCTTAAAAATAAAAATTAGTATTGATAATGTTAGAGACATGCTTGAAAAAAAACGTGTGACCAGGTTACGTTTTGCATGTAATGTTAGTTACTTTATATTGGCAAGTATGGAACCTTTTGTTAAATGATCGCAGTTTAGTTCGGACTAAGAGTCGTGTCAGGTTTGTCGTTGTCCATTTTTTTTCTTAGTTTTCATGTTACGTATGTTATTTTAATAATTGATGTGGTAAAACTTTATTAACGGTTAGAGTAATATCGTCTTGATTCAGTAATAATTACGCATGTTGTGATAAGATTTTAGTTAAATGTTTACTGAGTCCAGTGTAAGATTAACGTTAATATGTTAGAGATTTGTTTGAAAAAAGTAAGATTAGGTTACGCCTTGCATACCATGTTAGTTGCTTTACAGGGTGTTAAGTCTGTGGAGCTTTGTTTAATGTTAAAGTTTATTTGTGTGTAAGTTTGTGTTAGGTTTGTCTTTTTGCATTATTTTCTTAGTTCAGGTTATGATATGTTAGTTTATTGATGTGAAAACTTTTAATTAACGTTTAGCATACTTTTGCTGCTCTGTATGATAATTAACCAATGTGGTGAGAAAATTTAGTTAAATGTTACTGTGTTTAGTCGTAAATTAACATCGTTAGTGGTTGGAAGTTATGCCTTGAAAAAAAGTAAGGGATTAGGTTACGTATTTGCATGCTATGTTAGTTGCTTTACTGGTGTTAAGGGTGGAACTTTGTTAATGTTACACGTTTAAGTTCGTGTTTAAGGTGTGGATAGGGTTTGTCTTTGTACATATTTTCTTCTTAGTTCATAGTACGATATGTGTTTAGCTTTATCGATGGTGGAAACTTTTGTTACGTTAGCATATTTCGGCTGCTCTGAATGATAATTAACCAATGTTGTGATAATTTTTAAGTTAAATATTCCCATGTTAGTGTATTACGATCGTTTATGCTGGAGAATGCTTGACAAAGTAAGGAAAATAGGTTTTACGTATTTCCATGCTATGTTAGTTACTTCAACAGGTGTTAAGTGGCTGTACTTTTGTTAATGTTAACCAGTTTTCATTCCTTGCTTAAGATGTGTTAATGTTTGTCTTTGGGCAATGTTATTTTCCTTAGTTCCACAGCTTGATGGTATGTTAGCGTTTAGTTAATGGTGGAAAAACTTTAATTTATGTTGAGCATACTTTCGCTGGTTCTGTATGATATAATTAACCAATGTTGTGATAAAATTTTTGTTAAATATTATCTGTGTCAATGTAAATTAACGTTAATATGTTTAAGCTTATGCTTGGAAAAGCAATGAATAAGATTTACGTTTTGCATACAATGTTAGTGTTGCTTTAATGGTGTTAAGTGTGAACTTTTGTTAATGTTGAACCTGCTTATTCCCTGGGCTTAAGATGTGTTTATGTTTGTCTCTTTGGCATTAATTTTTTCTAGGTTCAGTTGATGGTATGTTAGCTTTATTAATGAGGAAATCTTTATTTATGTTAGCACTACTTTCGCTGGTCTGTAAGTGATAATTTAACCAATGTTGTCGATAAATTTTTGCTAAATGTTACTAGTGCTAGTGTAAATTTAATTGTTAATATGTTTAGAGTGAAAGCCAGAAAGTAAGAAATAAAGTTACATTTTTTTGGACTGAGAAATTAGTCTTTTTCATGGAGAAAATTATCAATGTGGAGAAAACTTTGTTATACGGTTTACAGTTTATTCCTGTGTTAGATGTTGTCAATGTTTGTCATTGTTGTATTTTTATATTCTTAGTTTAGATGATGCTAAGTTAGCTTTATTAATGTGAAACTTTGTTACGCTTGACATATATTGGATTGATCTTTGTATAAGGAACTTGATTTTATGTTTATGTTTATTTCCAAATGATATACTCACAAAATGTGACTGAATCAATAGATCAAAGATCAATAGGATATCAGGATTGGTCAGGCAGGTGACAGGAAGTAGATGGGATGGTGGTTTGATTTAGTGATTAACTGCTTTAGGAGGGTATGTTAAACGTTAACACATTTTAAGTAAAAATTATATGACCTTCATCAATGATCTAATAGATCAATAGATGGTACAGGAGGTGACAGGAAGGTTAGATGGATGGTGGTTTGATTTAGTGTTTACTGCTTTAGGGTATGTAAAACGTTACAAATTTTAGTAAAAATATGGAGCTTAATCAATAGATTAATTTCCATAGATCACAAGATGGTCAGGAGGGGAGGTTGGAGAAATGCACGGCCTGGACGTGGTTTGATTTTAGTGAATTCTAACTGCTTTAGGGGTAGTAAAACGTAAATTCTCCTGTAAACGGTTTATAAACATAAAAGTCACCGAACCTTTACATCTATTTATTAATTTATTTTATTTTATTTTTTTGTTTATTATCTTGATGGTTCTGAAAACATTAATTTTCGAAAATCTACAGACCCACAATAACATATATTAAAGGACACCAACATTGTAATCATTACAACAAATATTTAATGAAATCGAACACCGCACCTGAAGCCACACACTGGGGGGTCAATCTGTCACCTCCTACTCCTCCTTCCTCATTCTTCCTTCCACCTTTTCTGTATCTTCCTTATATTCAACTCTGACTCCATTCTTTGCCCCTCTTCGTTCTTTATTGGGATCAGTCCGTACCATCTGTGAGTGCAATATGTGCTCCTTTTTTTTTTTTTTTTTTTTTTTTTTTTTTATTTTTTTTGTTTTTTTCTTTTTTTTTGGTTTTTTTTTTTTTTTTTTTTTTTTTTTTTTTTTTTTTTTTTTTTTTTTTTTTTTTTTTTTTTTTTTTTTTTTTTTTTTTTTTTTTTTTTTTTTTTTTTGTGTTTTTCTTTTTTTTTTTTTTTTTTTTTTTTTTTTTTTTTTTCTTTTTTTTTTTTTTTTTTTTTTTATTTTTTTTTTTTTTTCTTCCCAAGTCGGGAACGCCGTCCCCTAATGGGGGGGGGGTCTAAGAAAACATCCTATACCACGGACTATTACTAACCATCATATTCGACGTTCTCCTACCCGACCTCGATAACCTTATAAGCGCAAACCAACATTGTTGTTATACACGACTGTTTATTTAAACTAAGTTTCCCGGCGGTTCGCCCGAGTGATCTCCACAAAAAAAATAAACAAACAAAGACATAACTAACCCATATATTACACAACAAAGACTAAGCCAATCCAGGGCAACCGCAGTAGGCTCCAAAGCCACCGGGTGCCGGAGCCGATTCTCCAGATTTCACACATATCAGTATGTTTTCTAGAAATTACTCTGCATCCTCTCACACAAATTTTTCAGCCAATTACGAACAATTCGATATTTCGATTTTTTAATGGGGGGTGGGGTCCCTTCGGGGGGACCCGCCATACCCCCCCATGAGGACGTAACCTCGTATTTCTACGGTGTGCGTAGGGAGTTATTTCCTCAATACCCCATCTACGCTCCTCGCAATTTTAGCCTGTTACAGCTCAACGCCCACGCCACATGTAGATGTATATCGAACTCGGAATCGGATGCGAAGAAGAAACCAGGGAGACTAATTTATTAGAAAAATAATAATATAATATAATAAACCGGGCCCAAGCCACGTGCGGCGATGCGGGATGACGCGGAGCCCGGACGCCGAACGGAGCCGGAGGTCGCCGGCCGGAAGTCGAAACCTCCGCCTGCGGGACAGCCGGCGAAAAGCTGAAGCTTGAGTCGGGATTGGCTAAAGGGATGCGAAACCAAAGATGAATGAACGCAATGCAAGACGCTGACGATGGAGACGCAGAAGGTGCCGAAGGATACGTAGAAGGGGTATTAAACAACTCAGAAGTGTTTCCTGCGGAAACACTTAATAAAAGTAATAATAATTATAATAGATCAATGTGTGCGTGTGTGGTGTGTGTGGTTGTGTGTGCGCGCGAAGCTCTCGGCGCGCTGACGTAAGAATCTTCGGCTGTTCGGAGTGCGCTAAAAAAACGATCCCTTACAGGGATCGTTTTTTTTTTTTTTTTCGACTCAGATTCGAATTTCCTTCGGAAATCGAATCTTCGATGTAATAATATGTAAATTGTTTGTGGGGGGGGGGGGGAGGGGTTGCCCGCGCGCCGTTGGCCGTCGGGGATTCTGTGTGTTGTCGGTCAAAAGAACAGAACCTTCGGTCTGTTTTGAACCACGTCTCCATGGGTCGGATCGGCCCAAACGCTCGTTAGGCCTAACTTCAGCCTCCACCAGATCACGCACACAAGGGCGGTAAGCGCATATCCCGGCCGTCCACCCTCGGGGGTGACCCCCCTCTATATACATCCTGCAGACTTGAAATTTAAATTTACACGGATTCGAGCTTATCCCATATATAGACTATATTCCAAGTTTCAGACCTATATCTCTTATACCTTTTGAGAAAAAGCTGTGGGCGTCAAACTGTCCGGAAACTACTTCTGTCAGAGTGAATCGTGACGCACAAGGTCATACGATCAAATTCCAATGCAACATATTCAAGGACAGGAGTGTGACTACATGATGTTTGTGTCCTCTATTACAAAAGAATTTTACGAGTTATTGCTGAG